>CAEGAD010083395.1:0-15760 GCA_903067055.1 Poeciliopsis paucimaculata | reverse complement strand
GGAGAATTTGGAAAGACCAATTAACCTGACAGTCACGTTTTTGGACTGTGGGAGGAAGCCGGAGAACCCGGAGAGAACCCACGCATGCACAGGGAGAACATGCAAACTCCGTGCAGAAAGACCCCGGGCCGGGAATCGAACTTCTTGCTGCAAGGCAAGTGCTACCAACTGCGCCACTGTGCAGCCCTCATTGGAGCGACCATTAGCCTGATTTCCACTCCTGTTTCACATGCTGATAATTGTTGCAACATGAGCCATTGTTCAATACCTGAGCGAAGTAATTGGTCCGGTTTCGTCCTTGATATTATACTTTCAGAAATTACACCGCAAATTTAAAATAACAGGTGAACAAAGAAAAAAAAAAAACAAAGAATCTCAAATTATAAAAAGCAAAGTCAGACGGACCAATGAACTTACTATGGTGACGGCAGCTATTGTTCTTGTGGGTAACAGCCGGTCTCTTAATGTAAAATCTTTAAATCTCTTCTTTGGGGGGCCTTTCCTGACAACAATGAGACATCAGACCCATTTCCTTGTTCCGAAGGAGCCATCAACTCACAAGAGGTGAACAGGCGAATGGTGGAGACCAGTTGACCCAAAAAGTCCTCATCTTTTGGACAATGTCATTTCTTTCTCTTCAGCCCGGCTTCCAAGTCCCCGAGAAGGTTTCATGAAGAGTTGGCAAACAGGTTGCAACACAGCAAACAAACCCAACCTTTGCCTTGCCTTATCGCCTCGGGAAGGCCGGCGAAAAGTGACGGGCAAAACCATTCAACATGGACGGCTGAAAATAAAAAACAACAAAAAAGAAAAACAACAAAAGACCTTTTTTTTTTTTCTGTTGCATTTTTTGAAACCGATTGCATGTAGTTTCAGAAGAGAAACAAAAGATATATTTTGGGTTATTTTGGGTTTTTTCAAACACATCGACGCAAATCAACTCTGGAACTGAATCGCACCTTTTGGAATGAATATAATAAAAAGTTTCTTTTAAAATAATAATAAAAAAAAGCAATACTTGGGAAAAGTATCAATATCTTGCTCCGTTGGGTGTAGACGTAAACCTCAACATTGGGATTTGGGATACAAATACGATGCAATATTATTGTTAATATGTAATAAACATTTCAGCGTGTAAGTCAAATTTAACTTTGGAAATAATCCCCTTTTAAAGATTATGATTTATCAAGATTCACCAGTACATTTGATCTATTGAAGTTTTTTTTCTTCTTCAAATTTGAGCCTCCTCTGGACACTATATCACTATATCCTAAAGAAAAAAGATAGAAAACTTCAGATATTTCACAAAGAGATATTAACATTCATGGAAAAACCTCAGATAACCTTATATTAAAGCAGAAAGTACGGCGGCCACCGCAAGAAAGGCTTACAGTATTCAATTATGCCGCATTACCGATCAGTACAGTTTTGCAAGGGAACGCAAAAAAAAAAAAAAAAAAAAAAAAAAAAAAGTCCCCTAGGGGGCTCCGTTCAACCAAAACGTGACGTGCCCCGCGCCTCTCTCAACGAACGTGCTGAACGCAAAGCGGACAGGCGAGTAAAGAGGCGCGCGCAGGTGCAGCAAGTGGACAACTCTGTCTTCTCCTCTCCTCCACCATCGGATAGAGAGCCCTGTCATGGTGACACGGCGGCTAGCCAGCCAGGTAACAAATATATATACATACATATATACATATATATATATAAATGTCCAAAAATGTCGTTCTTCAATTAAATATTACCGATAAATTAATTAAATTCAAATGTATCTTAGATATGTAACTGTTACATTTTCCTATTGACTTCTATTTGATACAGGTCCTTTTTTAAAAATAAATAAAAAATTCAAATACAGCAGACAACTTATTTCTGTCCATTAAAGATTTCTTTCAGATACATAAATTAGGCCTGATAAGCTGGGCGACACTGCAATTCACATGCTATTAAAGTACGTTAATAAAATTGTGTTCACTAAACGCATGCAGGTTAAGTTAATTAGATCATATTAATATGTATATAATATCAGCAGACATCTTGTTTCCTTTTTCAGGGCTTCTCGTTAATCTTGTAATTCTTAACTGAAAATAATTTCAGTCATAAATAACAGAAGTATAGATTATTCTTATTAATGTGCTGCTAGTTTCATTTTGAAGCCACATGGTGGTTTGTAGACATGTACACTGTAGATTATAGGAGGACTTTACAACTTTATTAGTCAGTAGTAGTAGCTTATATGCTGCGCGAGGATAATGTTAAATAATGTTCAAATTTCTACGGGTTGGTTTATAACGGTCAAACTGGCAAGACCAGAATAAAGTATAACAATGCCACATTAGTGTCAATAAAAATAACCCTATCAATTCCACAAATTTATCAAAAAACTTGAAAAAAAGAGAAAAATACAAGTTTAGAGACTTAGACTGTGTTGCTCAAAGATGTAAGGGAACATTATCCTTGTCTTACGTTATCACTTTCTTTCTCCCGTTTTAAAGGAGCATCCTCTTTAATGCCAAGAAGATTGAAATCTTCGATGAACTCTGTGCTTGAGAAAAGGTAAGACTTTGAGAACCGTACGCCGTTATCTCTGCGGGCTGTAGTCGTTTCCAGAAATGTTTCCATCCACACGGAAACAATAACGATGGTCAAAATTTGAATTTTTCCAAAACCCTGGTTTTTGGTTTTTACCCAAGAACCTGCCCTCCTTTTGGACACCGTTTACGCGTCCACAATTTTAGGAGACCACAAAAAACAGGACCTAGCTGCATCCCTCTTCATACTGATGCGTTCAGTCGACCAACAGGGCAGAAGCAACGCCACAAAACCAGAACAAAGTTCAGGTCACTGCTCCTGGAAATGCATCAGCAAAGATAACCACATATGTGAATATCTATGCCTTATTTTTCTGTGCTAAAATGTTTAGAAGTACCAACATATTTGGGTGCTGGGTAGAAAAAAGAAATGTGAAGAGACGCAGAGCAATTCCACATTGTGAGCTGCTTTTGTTGGTGCTACTTTGTCATTAACGTAATATGACGTCTTTTCTGTTGAAAGAAAAAAAACATTTATCCTTAGTCAACGTTTACAAATAGGCTCATTTGAAATTCAAATGTTCAGAGTGGTAGGCAGAACAGGATGCATGTTATGACGTCCAGACTGCAACAAACAACAAAATCAGTTTTTTTCTTTTCTTTTTTTTCTTTTTTTGCAATCAAAGTCACTGGTTTTGCTGCCTTAGAAATATTTGCAAGGAATTTTGCAATGTTTTTCATCAATAAACCCCTCCTACGATTTGAATGCAGAAGAAAAAACATGGAGAAGAAAACCAAGTATAGACGCAAATATTCGTATTTTTTAAGGAACTTAAGTTGCTCCATTTTTGTTCCGCAACATGTCAAAGCGAGTGTGTGCGCGCGTGGGCGTGTGTGTGTGAAACCAGTGCTATTTTAGCTGTCATGTGTTATTATTAAACATGTAGAAGCGGGGAAAAAAATAACTGTGACACAAATAGTGCGATCTCTTACAATAACACAATCCAGCCTTTATTTCCCCATTGCTTTCAGCATTCGGATACAGAACATAAGCACTCGATCAACTTGTCTCATGTGTGTCAACAACCTGACAATCAAGCCCTGGTTCTACTACAATCCTTGAACTAGGCCTCCTGATGCAGAGTAAAGTCTTAACAGGTTTCCCAGCCCACAATAGTATTTTCTTCTCTGTCTTTTATTTTGGTTATTTTCTTTTTTCACTTAAAAAAAACAAAAAAAACCCAGTAGATAATTAGCACAATTACACAAATGAATAGCAGCAATTGATTAGCTACAATATCTCAGTTTCATCTCGGAGGAATTCACACACAATTTGGCTTTCACAAAATGATTTCAAGTTCAGATTTTGTTAATGTGAGTCTTGCAGTTTCGCTATCTTTTCAATTTTCAGACATGTTTTGCCTGAAAAAAAAAAAAAAAAAACAGCGAAAAAGAGACATAAAAGGATTTATTATTCCAGATACTGCAATCACACAAATCTGTTTTACTGCAAAACTCTAATACTGTGGCTAATGGTGTTACTTGTGCACTTTTTCCACTCAGTTTTATAATGGTGCATTTCAATATAGCGTCATGAACAATAATGGCTTTTTGAGGCGTTCGGTCCTTACTTAGAGATTCATCAAATGTGTGGTGGACTTCTGTCAGGTAAGCAAAGCTCCCCAATTCTGTGTAGACCATAATAGCATTTCTATAATATTAGCCCTTTTGCTGGTCTGTCTTCTACTTTTTGGGGAATCTGAACTTCAAGTTTTCACTTACTGTAAGTCGTAATCTTAAAAACGAACATACATAAATGCTTGAAATACAATATAATGTGTGTAATGAAACTTAAAGATTTGACATTATTGCCCAGCACATGTACTAAAAAATGTTTACTTTTACCTATCAGTCTTGGATTATAATATTGTAAGTTTTAGTAGAAACATCTTTAGATAATCATCAGTTTGTGTTTAGGCTGGGCACAATTTGCATTCTTGCAGAGTTCCAAGCTAAAAACGATTGCATTATGTCCTACTTTATACATATAAATATATATAAGCATACATACATATGTATAGGTGGGGTCGCACTGGAATTTTATTTTATTTTTTATTTTTTGTCAGTGTGATTTATTTGAGTGACAAGGCTGTCACAGTATCAGTTCAACACTAAATGTCACTGGTGAGCAATGAATGAAGCACCAAGTAATGAACCTTTTGGCAAATCAATGGGCTGGAAAGCCTCATTAGTTTATGAGATTTCATTTGGCCATTGCTGCTTAATTACAGGCAAGAGTTGATAAAGACGAGAGTACAAAACCAGTCTAGCAAGCGAAAACACACTGAAATAGTTAAAGGTGAGCTCAGGAGTGCCCGTTCACCCTACTAGGTGGGAAAGCCACCTGGTATTTCCTCCTTGAACTGCTTCTCTGTTACGCTGCGTCTGATTGGAAGTTACACACAAACACACCCACTGTCCTACAAACAAGCCTGCAGACCTAACATGTCCAGTCCAAGTCCTAAACTTTAAGTCTCATGCCTTGATCAAGTCCTCTAACCAAATATGTAAGTTAATCACATAGACATAATTGATTTGTAGAATTTATATGGTCTTATTGAAAAGTGGGGCTAAAATTCTAAATCATTAAAAAATTTGCGCTGATGTTTGCGTTAATGTTACCAGTGCTAAGTGCAGATTACACTAATAACTAAGTAAGTTAATCTTTTTTATGATTGGCATGCAGAAAAATAAACAGATATAAATGTCTTTATTGTTAAGATAACATTAGCTGCACAACTCACTATATTACTTTGACTCCTCATTATTTTTTAAAAGTAATTTATATATCAAATGTTTATGTCAATGTTAACGCCATGTCTCCATTACTTTTAAAACTGTGTTGCTCTGTGATCTCCATGTAACTTTGTTAATTTCTTGAAAAACACCACACACAGAACATAACTGACAAGATGTAAGCTAGCATAGCGAGCATACCTGAGCATATTAATGCAGAGCTCTACATCCAAATGCATTAAGTTGTGAAAAAGTGTTAGAGGTAACAGACCTGAGAAAAGACCTTCGAGATAAAATTGGATGTTGACGGTTTGGAGATTAGATAGGGTTATGGTTATGTTCTTATATTGAATATTTAATGGAATGAAAGCTTTGATACACCATAAAATGTCCTTACATTTCCCATAAAACAAGAACCCTGCATCTGCTTCTTTTTGTTTATATTTTTTTCCCTCTACCGTACAGCTAGATTATTTTATGTCAAACGGTAAGTATGTGTTACCAGTCACAATAGTTACCAGACCACCCATTTCTACAGTCTTCTACTTCTTCCATGTTTCTTTAAAATTCACCTTTGGGGGCATATGTGGGACAGAATGACATCTATCATATTCTTAATTATGGGTTGAGGTGGGTGGAGGTCATGTGGAAGGTAATGAGCCTGGGTCATCTCCCAGGCATCCAGCAGTCGGACATTAACTTCTTTGAATATTGCTCTGAGTATCTTGTCTCGTTGCAATGCGTAGTAATCGTCGGTGGTCAGTGACTCACGTAGCGTCAGCTTTTTGGGATTACCAGTCCTGATGATAACCAGAGTATCTGGAGCTCTTGTCAACAACCGCGCTACTGCCCTCCTTATGCTCAGCAGACGTCGGATGTAGACCTCCACAGGGTAAACACCAAAGTGTGCCCAGACGCCAAAAATAACTACAGTGTTTGTGCCTCCAACCACATTGTCCAGTTCATTGGCAACAAAATGGAACTGACTGACCGGCAATGGGTAAGCACGGAGCGGAGGACCGTGGCAGCGGAACGTCAATAAAATGTTGTTTTTATAATCCAAGGCCATGAGGGGCCCAGTTTGTGGGGCGGTTTTCAGGTCAAACTTCTTGAGATCTGAAAGTGTAACAGAGAACAAGTCAGAAATGTCAATGTTGAACAACCAGTTGTTGTCAGACAATTCTTCTAAGTATCTACCTGGAACTTTAGCAGTTAAGAATTCAAACCACTGCCTGACGGTGGAGTCTCCATACAGATGGAGAACCTTCCCTTTCAGACACTGGCTGATTGCTGTGGCGTTGTTAAACTGACGGACTGTGATGCCGTCTAATGCTCGCCAGGCACCCTGGTAGTAATAACCAGCAGGACCAGCTCTGATGGCTTCCCATAGATGAGGGGATTCAGAAGAACATCCAAAAAAGAAAAGAAAACCAAAAAGATGTTAAGATCACTGAAGGCTTAGAAAAGTGAATGCTAGAATTATTTTACAGAAACACTTTTGTGGATATTAAACTTTTACCCAAATATACAAACAGCAACTTTACCTGACATGTTAGAAGGGACTGTTTCATTGGGAACTGGAAGGAAAAACAAATTATATTTAATGATTGTGTACTATGACAGTAGACAGTAACTTGAGCAGAAAAAACAGCTGTTCTCCATTATCGTAGTTTCATAGCAGATCATTATTTTATGGGTTATTCAAGAAAAATGCATGTCTTTCTAAATGTATGTGTTACATGCTATGCAAACACATTTAACTCAGTTTTATATACCTAAAATAAAGTCTATGTAAATTATGTAAATTGTAAAATGCCAATGGACAAAGTTGTCTTGAGAAAGCCACACATAGAATACCTGCTTACTCCCCCCTTCTATATCAGGGAATCAATGATTCATTGTATCACATTTATGACAATATAGCAACATTTACCTTTTAGTTTTGGTAAAATGGTGATATTGGAAGGTCCTAAAGATGGAATGGAAACTTTCAAGTTGACACCACTGTAACAAGCGCAAATAAACTGTATGAAACACTCTTTACTAAAAACAAAACAATTTTAACTGCTAATTCCAATGTGCAATCTTACTAAATGGCACATTTTCTTTTCTTTAATTCAATTGACTTCGGTTCAGGTTAGTCACATTGCATTACTTGTAAACAAAGTATAGCGTAGTTTGTACTTGTTTTCATTTTGTGACTAATCTATTTTCCCCAACAGGCTCATCAGGCTCAATAGCTGTCTCTAGAACAGAGCTCGCCTTCTTATTAGCTTGTTTAGGTTTATAAGGCCAGATGCTCTGATGCGGTTATCCCAACAGATGACTGCAGATATGTTTTTTTCTCCATTTTCCTTTTGTCTCTGTGTCTATTACTTTTTAGATAAACCCAAAGCAGTTACTAATAAATTTTGTTTATATAAATATCAAGTGGAGCATAATAGTGAAAGCCTTAATGCTCCACTTTTGAAAATAAACTTGTTCGGCTTCATTGCGGCAGTCAGACAGCAAGTCTTAGTGCTACACTACCAGACAGGTTACTTTGAAAAAAAAAAAAAAAAAAAGCAAAAATATTGTCTGAGATAGGAGCAAGAAACAAATATTGCCTTCCTTTTTGTCTTATTGAGTACATTTTGAAAGTATTTCACACCATCTTTGTATGTCTCTCTTGAATGTTGATGGTATGTTTTTCTGTTTTGGCAACATGTTAGTTTGTAGGTCACTTCTGAATTATAAACTGCACTGGATATGATTCAGTGTCATCAACAACAAAAAGATACAAAAAAACAAACAAACAAAAAACCTGAAAGATGAAAAAGATGTCAGTTTTTTAAGTAAATACATGTCTGCTTCTGAAGTCTGTGAACAACAGTCAACTTCCTTAAAGTCTTATTGCACACACTACCCCAAGCTATTGTGCAATGAGACAAAAAGTTTTAAGACATTTTTCATGCAATAGAAAAGAGCTGAATATAAACTAATTGTTACTCTTACCTTTGAAAGAGCTTGGCCTCCTTGCCTGTTGGATGTGGTACAAAACCTTTGAAAGCGTGGGTGACCCTGTGTTCACATTTGAGCGTCTTTGGCTTGTAGCAGAACCAGGGCTCACCAGTGTGGGTGTCAGTGAGGTTGCACAGCTGCTCTGGGGGCGCCTTAAGGCACACGTTACAATTGGTAGCTTCAGTGACTGAGCCTGAGCGGAAGACGCTTTGAAAAAAAATTCTGCCAGGCTTTTCCAAGTTGACTCTTTCTAGGACTGTGACTGCCTCACTGGAGTGGACCAGGGTCACCTTTTTGAAAGAACGAGAATTCTCACAATTCACACAATTTCTCTTGTCAAAGTTTAAATATATGTAATACCTAAAAAGTCAATGTTTTTATTTGTGTAAGATAAATAGTATCTATTACAGAAACATTTCTCATAGCAAATGAAATGGAATAATATATCACTTCTATGGTTCAGGACTGGAAAATCTCACTGGTAAATATGATGTAGTACTATATTGCCAAAGTTATTTGCTTGTTTGCCTTCAAATAGAAGTTGAGTGACATCTGATTCTGAATCCAAACGGTTTGTATGATCAGTGACGTCCCTTTGTTGTTGTACTTGGGACATTTATTAAGTACATCAGAATTTATTTTATTGTCATTGTACATGAACAAAGCACAATGAAATTTAAAAAATTGCAACTCTTGGAGGCAAGTCAAATAACTGAATAAGATATCAATAAATAAGTCTACCTCAATAAATATAAAAAAAATATATAGTATAAGTAGAACAACTGGTATGTCAAGGAAATAATAAATTAATAAGGTTTTAGATTGATTTGCTGTGTTAAGGGCAACAACAGTTCTTGGGTAGAAACTGTTTTTTAGTCTGTTTGTTCTTGACTTTATTGCCCTGAAACGCCTCCCTGGGGGCAGGAGTTTGAAGAGGTGGTGGCTGGGGTGTGAGGTGTCCTTGATGATACTGCGGGCTCTCTGGAGGCAGTGGGTCCTGTAGATCTCCTCCTGAGATGGAAGAAGGCAGCCGATCAGTCTCTGGGCGGTGTTTATGACCCTGTGGAGTTGCTTCCTCTCTGCCGCAGTGGAGCTGGAGTACCACAGTGGGATGTAGTTCTCATCCCACAGTGATTTAAGGACACCAAGAACTCAGTTCTCTGGTTGTACTTCCTTAAGAATCCTCAGGAAATACAGTCTCTGTTGTGCCTTCTTCAGGACTGAGTTAGTGTTCCAGGTCAGGTTTTCACTGACGTTGGTGCCCAGGAACTTGAAATTTGACACCCTCTCCACACTGACCCCTTATATAGCGATGGTTTGAAAGTCTGGTTTACACTTCCTGAAGTCGACAATCAGTTCGTGGACGTGGAGGTGTTCAAAGGGAGGTTGGTGGTGGTGCACCAGGCAGTCGTTCCACCTCCATTCCACCTCAGTGGAATGGAGGTGCTGATGAATAAAGTTTGCTGATGATACCATCAGCAAACTTTATGATTTTGTTTGGGTGGGTGAGGCAAAAGTCATGGGTGTACAGTAGGGGGCTTAACACATAGAATTGTGGCGAGCCGGAGTTGGTGCTAACTGCTGAGGACAGGTGGGATTCTACTTTCATCCTCTGGGAGTGGTCTCTCAGGAAGTCCATGATCCAGCAGCAGATGTTGTGAGGGAAACCCAGAAGATGCTGGTAAAATCCCAACTTGCTGGTCTGCACAATCTCTTACACCATCAGATCCAGCAGCTTTCCAGGAGTTCACTGCCCTCAAGATAATCCACACTTCCATGCCTGTACTGTGATGGTCTGGCTGTGGAGGGATTTCGGCTGCAAGAGGGACTCACTGGTGATTTAGTCTAAAAACAGGTGAAGAAGTGTTTGAACTCCTCTGCCAGTGAAGCAGGAGATAGAGCAGGGGATACAGGTTCAAGGAACAAACTCAACAAACTGTTGAGTTTGTTTTATGTCTCTTATTTGCCTTTCTGTTACAGCTCAACCTTAGTAAATGGTTGATCTGTTTAATTCTGCTATGTTTATTGCCTTTGTTTATAGCTCAGCTCTCCCTGAACTATCTTTAACATCCGACTCTTTCCTAGCTGTTTTTATCTAGTAATTAGACTCACTTTTATCCAATTTCCTAATGTACCTTGGAAAGACTGAAGGGGTGACTATATTTCCCAATACTCAAGAAATGTTTTCTTATACCCTTGTTGTCAAGAGAAACAGCTACGTTTGGTTTGGCCGAACTTTGCTGTTTGGCTAAGCAAACGGCAACGTTTAGCCAAATGGGGTAGCATGACTGGTCCAATATTTCAAAAATTAAGTTTCTGCTTTTTTTGAAAGTCACCACCTTTAAAATTTCTGACTGCATGATAGACGAGAGGAAAAAGGGTTGTGTATAAACATTGTGGTAAAAACAAGCAGATGTAACTCAGGCCAAATTAAAAAAATTATCTAACACATTACCTGCCTACTCTCAGCATTCAGGTCTTCAATATCCAGAATTTGTGACACAAAATGTATTTAGGTGAAAGTAAAAAGGAGATCTTATCTCGGTCACACCATTTGCGCATTTAATAGAAAAACATTCAGTCTTACCTCAACCTGTGCGCTTCCTTCCCAGAGTAAAGGGAATACAGCCGTGTAGGAACCATTGTGATGATCAAAGACTTTCCCCACCACGCCTGCATGAACAGTTGGGTTGTGCAGCCGACCAAATACGACGTCGCCACCAGATTTCTTGGGTCGTCCGTTGAAGTCATTTATCTTTATCAAGGCCTCCAGCTGATCACCAACATACCAACTTCCCCCTCCGTCACGTGGAAGAATGGTGAAAGTGCTGTGAGCGGGATGACTGGTGTCATTCAGAGAGAAGTTAGCTGGGACAGATGGTGTTTCAGGCCAGGTGATGTAGTTCTTTAAAAATTCTGACTCAAGAGCGTCTTCAGGTAACACAGAGTGGAAGGAACAGAAACTGGTTGGCTTAAGAGTCTCAGTGAGACGTTTCGGAGTTGTGGTGGTGGGAATCGGCGCTTCAGTGGTTGGGACTTTCTTCATCAACTAGAGAATAAAGTTTAGAGATTGATCAAATCAAGTGCCATAAAATCATAGTTTCTTTACAAATTACTGATTAATTGTAACTTTCTAAAATACTGTATATTAACATTTCCATGATTTTACATATTGAGGTGACCCTGTATTAGCATAAAACTATGACTGAATATTTTGTTCCTTCTTTTTCCATCTGGGTTTTGATACTTTTAATGGGTGTACCTCAGGTAGTTAAAACAGGTCCAGAAGCTTTCCCAAAGTTTGTGAGTTATCAGTTAAAAAGCACCCATAACTAAATGAACTAGGGCTGCGGCTGACAATTATTGTATTAACCAAATTTTCTATCCATAATTCTTACAATAAATAAAACATAATACAGTGTAGGGTTAATTTGGTAAGGTTTTTTGATTAACCAATTCAAAATTGGATAGAAAATCTGCTTAATACATTATTTAATTTAAAAACTTTTTTTTTCCAAAGCTCATTAGCTGAAGTTTGACCTTCAGCTAATGAGCTGAAGGTCAAACTATGCCATTTGAGGAGTACTGAGTAAAACATATTAACAAAGGTTTTTTTTCAATGCAAAATGTTTATATATTGTACATTTTTGGCTTAATTACTGATCTGACTGTGTTGCTTTTTTAGCAAGTAACTTTACACTTCGAATACTCCCGGAAAAAATATTCGTTACCTAAATTGGTTGACGGATACTACAATAATCGATTACGGTTAATCCAATTTATTGCTTGAGCCCTGAAATGAACCCTTGTTGTCTTTCTTGACATATATTTCTCATTAAGCTGATTGCAATAACTGTACTACATGTATGGGTGATGATGTTTATATGGAAAGACCTTTTGTTAGCAGCTTTCAAAGGCTTATCATGGTCAACAAAATCTAATGTTTATTGGTTTACTGTGTAGTGACTTTTATGACTTTGTATTTTTGTGTTTTCATGATGTAAAGAACTTTAAACTGCCTTGTTGCTGTACTGGGCTATACAAATAAACTTGAGTCATTGAACTTGAAAGCTATACTTAATCGGTTTATAATGCTTATGAAGTTGAAGTTTATGTTTAAAAGATGACAAATACTCACCTTTGCCAATTTACTGTCTATGTGATCAGCAATGTTGGGATTGCTAAACATGACCCATAAGACAACGAAAGCCAAAAACAGAAAGATCCATACATTCTTCAGAGGAAAACGTTTTCCTAAAGCTTGGCCTCCCAGTAGGAGTGACGACTTGATCTGGCTCTGTGTTAAAAGAAAATCATAAAAGCACCCACATTAATGACTATCAATTTTGACAATAATGCAGAGCTGAGGAACTGTGTGTGAGTGATGTCAACCTTTTGACTCAGGCTTGTTGGAGCAGGAATTTATCTAAAAGTTGCAGGGTGGGAGCTCTGCAGCTCTGCACTGCAGGGGGGAGCCATAGTGACGGCTCTATTGCGGAAGAAAGTAGATTGAAGTTAGAGAAGTGGGAGGATTTGCTTATTTCTTTTACTTCCTCCAAGAGTATCACTTTTGGGGGGGGGTATTTTTTTCTGAAATATCTTTTCTCTAGCTGCATGATGGCACAGTTGTTACCGTTGTTGCCTTGTGTGTATTTGAATTCTTGCCTGGAGTCTTTCTACATAGAGTTTGCATCTTCTCCCATTACTTACATGGGTTTTCTCTGAGAACATTAGTTCTTTCCCAAAATAAAAAATCATATAATTTAAGTCAATTGGTTACTTAATTGGTTACATCCTTAGGCACGAGTGTATGCATTTATAGTTGTGTGTCATGTTTGGAGCTCACTGGAAAATAACAACCAGCAACCCTTGTCCCTGAAAGGATCAGCAGTTTTAGACAATGTGTGCTAGGATTGCTCTATTTTGTTACATGGAGAGGGTGGAACCTCTCTGGGTAATAAATCCCTCAGATAGGATATGGCATACATCTGACTGTTTGAGCCGTTGAACTCATTGTAGAATCTCAAGGGCACTTGTTGGACTTTTATGGCTGTGAAGAAAACACCTTGTGGGGCCAATGTCCCAGGTTTTTCAAACAAAAAGTGGAATATTTAAGATATTAACACCTCTTGAACTGTAGAAATTGATTGCACCCTGTGGCAATGAGTCCAAAGGACAGACATACAAGTGACTGGTTAGTCATTTCAAATAGTTAATTACAAACCTTTGCTCCCACGGAAGGTAACCATGAGAATACAATTGGGAATATTTTTGTTTAGTTGCACATGTTGCTTTCATTATACTTTTCACCCTTGAAAGATGCCTTTTTTTTTTTTAAATCTGCACAATCCATGCTGGGTTAATGACCCTGTTCAGTCCATTCTGTACTGGAATCTACAGAATAAATACAGAAAGGTTAACTTTACCTGAGTTGTTGATTATCACATTGCATTTGACTGTTAATTTAGCATCGCTGCAGACTGTAATTAAAAAATAAATAAAAAAAGATGAGGTGAGTGTACATCATTTCATGTGAAAAAAAAAAGTCAGAGCACAATGGATGGGAGCCAGAACACAACGTCTACAGGAACCGCATTTATGCTCTCAACATTTCTCTCCAGAAGACTTTATCAATTTTTGCTTGTAAAAATGACTCAAAGGATCCAACAGGTGGTCACAACCCTCACAAGCCAAACACCAAATGCTCCACAACAAATGCCTCAACCCTGCCACAGGCTAGTGAGCGAGCAAAAGTTGCTGGAAGAAACATTAGAGACGAGCAGCACTGAAAGCCATTTTAAATAAGGAAGTTATTTTGCTTCTGAAGCCTGTAACAAGTGTGAATTCACAGACCTCTATCAGGTGTTACCGATCCGAAGACCAAACCACACACACAGTATGTCAACTACTTAATTGCTTCATTTACGAAGCTGAAGTTAGCACCAGCAGCAGCACAAATACCAACTTCTTCGGCCAACTTTGTCCTATTTCTAAGTTTGGTCCGCTTTTCTTCAGTACCCCTTGTGATTTCTACTTTCCCATCAATTTCAACGTGCCCCAGTTCAAATTGAAAAGGCTTAGTGACGTTACTCATTCTTGTTTTGGCTGGACGAAGCTAGTGCAATCTGACCAAGCATACATCATTTATCCAGAATGCATTGCGGCATAAACAACATGGCCATAGTATTTTTACTTAAATTTCTAAAAGCCAAACAGCCTACATTATTTTTGTTGCATTGTCTTTATAATACAGTAACAATACTGAAGTTAAAACACAAAATTATGAAAACAACTATGACTCATGGTTGTGTATAAACCTCTAAAAAAATGTTTTTAATTTAGGTTTAAAATAAACATGTTTATTTGATTGGAAGTAACGTTCCAACTAGAGTCCCTAAATATATAGAAAATATGTGGAGGGATCTGAAGATGGCAAGGCGAACTTCCAATCTTAGACTCATCATCAGCGACGGGAATAACTGTGTTCAAAGCAAAGGTGTTAGTAAAGTCTTTTTTTTTTTTCAGGAACCTTATCCTTATCTACTTATCCATTGTTACAATTACTGCATTTTTTTTTTTTTTTACACAGTCTAATTGCAGTAATGAAGACTCTGGAGGGAAGGTTGGAGTTTTGAAAGTGGAAGTACAAAGAAATGTAGCTAAAACGTCTCATCGAGGTAAAAAGGAAGAATGGAACCTTTAAAGTACATACTGTAGGGTATGGCCATGGTGGCATGGTGGCATGGTGGAGTCAGATGTCATGCCACCATACGCTTGGCTCTAAATTAGACACACTACAGTATTTCACTAGAATTTCACCAAACTCGCTGTGACCAATCCTAATCCACCCCTGTTTGTGTACTGACAGGAAGTACAATATTTGTTGAACATAGCTGAATTTTTCCAGAGCAGTCCCTGGAAAGCATGAAAAAAATTATCCCCAAGCCGTGCTTTGACCAACTATTATGAAACTTGGTACACGTGTATCCGGTCATGACTAACTCCTACGGTTTAGACATGCACACTTCATAATCACTCCAGTCCTTAACTGGCAGAAATGCAAAAATGGCTCCACTGCAATGTTTGGGATTTTGGACACATAAATAAGCTCATGTTTACTTGTTAATCCCGTCTTTGAGCCTTGAACATCCAAGTATACCAAAGACATTTTTTCCTACTTTATATTCATGTGAGGTAACCACTATGTTTTTTTTTTTTTTTGGATAAATATATTAAATGGTAAAAGTAGCAAACTGTGCTGTGGAACAGTTGTGGTGATTTCATTATTAAAAATATTCAGAATTTCCACTGTTTAAAAAACTGATTTTGGGTAGATCAGGTTTGGTTTCAGGTGTGTGAGGCGAGGGGCGCGCAATCAGCAAGTAAGACGCTCAGCGTCAGATCTGTGCAGCGGGAGTTTTTGGCTTTATTGATTG
>CAEGAD010083358.1:0-43806 GCA_903067055.1 Poeciliopsis paucimaculata | reverse complement strand
TGTTAAATAAACCTGTTAAAACTGTTTGAGTGTCTGTAGTTGTGCCTGCCATAGAGTCCTGAAAACCACTCATTATGACATAGTTACATATTGTTTAGCTTTTATTAGTTGCAGTAGTAGTTTTAGTTTTTTCATACTTTGGTTAAAAGGTCAAAGTATTGTGATTATGTTTACATCAAATGGGTAATGAATACTCAACAGAAGTTTTATAAATGCACAATATTGTTCCAGTTAGTTGTAGTTTTTTCCCCTTTAATTACTGTTTTTATTTATTTCAGTTAATGAAAATGTTTTCTCAATTCCAGTTTTTGTCTTTTGTTGGTTTTAGTTAAACATAAAAATATTGCTTACCTCTCCATCTGAGCGTTTCGGCCCTGCAGGACTTCCTTTAGCAGCCGTCGCCTCGCTGCGTTGTTCTCTGCGTCTACAAGAATCACTACAGAAACACAAACAAGCCAACAAACAAATGTTACAAACAGACAAACAATAAGCATAATGGGATTTCTTCTGGGGTTGTAATTACACTCTCAAACTGTGGAACAAGTTGGCTTTATCTGTTTTTGTAAAATTATGTACATGTAAACCAGTTCAACTGCTGATTATGAGTACAAACTAGCATTTTTATGTAAGTAAAAAAAATCCCTCTGGATTTGTGCACATTCAATTTTCACAGCTGCAAATTTCAACCAAAATAAACTGATTTTGGCAAAGTACAGATGAATCAGAGTCTGTTTTAGTCAAAGGTAGCAGAGTAGCCAAAAGTCGGACTCAAGTAAGAGTTCAATATAATTTTAAGTAAAAGTAAAAAGTAGTCATCCAAGAAATTACTCAAGTTAGAGTAAAACAGTATTTGGTAAAAAGTCTACTGAGTAACTGTCATTTAATATTTAAAAATTACACCATCAGATGGACCAAAATATAAAGTTAATTTTAAATTTTGGCCAAAAAAATCTGATTTGTCAAAGCATCAGATTGGGTCACCTCAGGCTGCAGTGTGAACGTAGACTTAAATCCATTTTCTATTTTTAACAAAACAAACTTCCTGTTTAAATTCAGCATCAGAAACTGGAATTCGGCTCAAAATGAAAACTGAAACTCAAGAGTCTCTGAACAGAACCGACCATGGTCCAGGAGTTACAGACCTTTGCCGTAGTTGAAGTTGATGCTGCGGCCCAGCGGCGGTTTGGGTAGCGACAGCGGCGTCTCCTCGGTGGGCAGATCCAGGAAGTTGTACTCCACAAACAGACGCACCACGGTGTCATCCTGCGCCAGCCGGGACTCAGGCGTCAAGCTGAGAGAAACCACCTCCACCCGGACTCGCTCACTCAGCTGAAAACCAAACATCGTTTCACTGAATCAGGTTAAAGAAGCTGGAGCTGGATTTAAAAACGAACTTTATGGTTCAGTTCACAACACAAACTCACAGACTGAAGCTGTTATATTTAAATATGTTTTTCTTTCAAATCCGTCATGAAAGTTACCAGTAAAACAAATTAGATATTGAATCAAAAAACTGGAGTTTATGTTAGTTCAGTGTTTTAAAATGTTAGAAAATAGAATAAAATGTAACAATAAGACATCCTTAATCATTTAAATCACAAAAAGTATGATTTTTTTGTGATTTAAAAAAAAAAATCACAATGTTTTTGTGATTAAACTCAAATTAAATCATCTTTAAGACAGTTATAAATTAAATTATAAATTAAATACGTTATTTTCCAACTTATTGCTCAGTTGGAAAATAAAAATGCAAAAACATATTGTATGTGACATTTTTTAAAATAATTAATAAAACATGTAGTAGTGGAACAGTAACATTTAAGCAATTGTAGGTCCGAAATGTAAAAAAAGGTTTCGGGCTAAGGACGCAAAAAATATATCGATACTAACATCAGTAATGCCCAATATTAGTCATTTTTAATATATCGGTATCGGCACAATAAATAAAACTGGGCTGAAATTAACAATCAATGTCTATGTCCATATTGTTGCCATCTGTCTCTGGTAGTTTTTTTCCCCAGAAGGTGTCAGAACAGTTGAAAAATACCTATGATATCTGTAAATATCGGTGATCAGCTTTAACAGCAATATTGATATCGGGTATCGATATCAGGCCAAATTTTCATATTGGTGTATCCATATTTTGGACAATTTCTTTAACAAATCAGGCTTAAGATTTGAGCTATTTGTGGGGTTTTTTGTGGCTGGAAACATTTTTTAATATAGGCTTAGTGTAGCAACAAGACCTGGGTCAGCGTTTGTCCTGGCTGATATTAATCATTAACAATAAAATTAAAACGCAAACAGCGTCACACAGCTTTTATTTTAAAATTCTGACATTTGCTTCCTGAAAAAAAAGAACAAAATATTAAAAAGGCTGCAAATGGATCCCAGACCACATTTTGGACGCCCTTAGTTAAATGACATCATGTGGCGTTCACTGACCTTCCTCCGTGTTGCCTGTCCCTGAACGATGCAGTCGTCACTGTCAGACGCTCCCTGCGGCTCAGCAGCAGCTGGAGCTTCCTCCACATCTGGAACAAATCAAAACAACAAAAAACTAAAATTTTATGCTTTAAATTTATTCTGAGAAAATATCAGAAAAAAGGGTTAATGTCCCCTTCAGATGGAGCTGGACACCAGCTTCATGTTAAACAGAGTTTTGTAGGTTTACCAACTCAAATTAAATCATTTTTAAGACCATTATCAATTAAATTTAAGACCTGTATCATGACAGAAATGTACTAAAGAAAATTGCATATTTTATATAAAAGTTATATAAAAAAAATTTTTGCACATAATTCACATAGCATTGTAAAGATTACTAGTCCAAATTAGACGGGAATATCTGTCTAGCTTGGACTGAAATTCTTTTGGATACAAATTTACAAGTAAAAAAAGGCAACCTTGGAAAAAAATAGTCAAAATTATGTGCAAATTACAAGTATAAGGTGAATTAGCATGGGAATTAATGAATGATTCTCTACTGCCACCGGTTCTTCACAGTCGCCAAAAAGAGCTGATGAAACTGTTACAGTAACTGTCTTCCTTAGTTACTTTTGTTTTGTTTCAGTTCAGGTGTAATAGGAAACTAGAAACTAAACACAAATGCTTGGTAAGATTTTGTGTTTCTGTATTATAAGTCAGAATATCTTTATATCTTTATTTACATGGTAAAGCATCAAACTTTCTGGATTTTATTTGAATTCCTTGAATTCATCTCAGATTGATGCTCCATTGCTGTATTTTCTGTTCCTCTTTATTTGGAAGTCATTATAAATAAAAAGCTAAATAAATCCATCCTGAAATATGGAAAATATTCATTCAATTCTTTTTTTAATGATCAACATTCCAACCTTCGATGATTTCCTCGGAGATGTCGGAGTCATCAGAGTAGGACGGCGCGTCCTGAACCAGCTGCCCTTCGGAAACATGAGACTCTTCCTCCTCATCGTCGCCTTCCTCTGCTGTCCTGTGAGGAGCTTTGGGCGCCGCCTGTGCAGACAAACAGGTCAGGGTGATGACGAGTCATTCACAAGAGTCACTGTTAGAATAACTCCTGTTTGAGTTTACCTGAACATCAGGTGAAAATGTCGTTTTCTGTTTCTCTGGAAGACTTTCTGCTGAGCTCTGCTTATTAAACTGTGAAAGAAACATGAAAACAATTTTTATACACTGAACATAAAAGACGACGGCCTGAAGCCTCGTGAAGAGCAAAGAATATCTGACTCTTTGCTCAATATCAAAACTGCAAAGGGTGGATTTGTTTCAAATTTAGGCAATAAAGGTGACCTATTACACTTCCTTAAACAGGTTAGGATAGGTTTAGGATGTATATAAACAACATGTAAACATGTTATATGTTGTTTGTATAGATTATGAGATTTTAGTTTGCTCAGAGTTGTTTCAGGGTCTCCTGTCGCTTTAAATCCAAATTAGTTGCTGATGGAATACTCAACATTTACACTCTCGCAGGAAAATGGATGAGAACAGATGCGCAATTACACAACCATACATCTTTGAAAAGCATTAGCAGAGCCTCCTGCACAACCAACATGAATGCAGCAAGTGGTTTCTGGATGGTCAACAACTAGGCACTTGTGTTTTCCAGCAGCCATTGTACAGCGCTTATAGCAGTAAAACCAGCTGACTGAACATTGTGGAATTCAGTTTGGGTTGCTGGAGCTCAACGTGGGTTGCTAGGTAGCGGGTATTTTCCGTTGAATGTGACTTAACAGTTAGGACGTTTTTTAAATGGCTCATTTTCCAGACACCAAAAACATTAACTTACTGCCAAAAAACGGTTTGAGTGAAGCAGTGGAAACCCAAATGGAAGTACAAACTTTGTGTTAAATGTGAATTTTGAGTAATAAGCCCCCTTTACCTACCACATTTTGGTACTTTTTTCTGTTTTGATAGTTGTTTGTTTCTCTGGTTCTTCATGAACAAATCTGATTTTTTGGGACCAAACAGTTTAAAACTGATCCCACAGATCTCACCTTTTCTTCTTCAGGTGTCACATCAACAAACGTGACCCGTTTGGCCCCTGATCCGACCCGCTCCAGCGTCTTCTGTCCTCTGATTGTGGGCAGTCCCGCCTAATGTTAAAACAGACGATAACACCTTTCTGTGTCTGAAATTCTGCACATTGACTGTGAACTCAAAAACGCCAAAGGTGAATGTCTGACCTTAGCAGCGCCAGAGTCAGAGCTCCTAAACCTTTCCATATCCTCCTCCAGCATCTCTTCAACATCTTGCCGCCATCCGTCTTTCTTCTCTGCCTGTTTCTGATGAGGATCGACCGGTTCTCCGGCCTGATGCTCTGGGAATAATCTGAGCTCTTCAGCAGCTCTGGTGATCCCCGCTAAGGGACAGTAGGCGGACTTCCACCTCAGCGTTACTTCTAAGCTGCCGGCAGGTTTTCCAGAGGGATCAGCAAGTTCAAACATACCTAAAAAAAAAATGAAAAAAAAAACACAAAAATGAGCAGCAACAACAAGCAAGGTTGGTTCACTTTTCCCACAGAAAGAAATTCTAACATTTAGCTCCATTTCATTAATATTAAGAATTTATTGAGTTATATTGCTGAAAAATTACTTATTTCAAGTATAATGAGATGTTTGCACAAGAAACTAAACCCAAAATACTTGCTAAGATTTTGTATATTTGCAGTGTGAAATATAGTACAGCTTCATAATTTTTACATACTTGAACATTGGATATACTACTAATAATACAGCTTTATATTTGATAAAATATTTGGAAAACACGCATTTGTTAAAATAGAAAAGGAAAATATTTTCAGGCCCCCCCAAACATGAATCGAGGCCTTGCTCTACTGGCCCAGTATGTCTTTCTAAAGTCTGGCCCAGTAACTCTGTGTAACTCCACTCAGGATTATTAGTGTTTTATTTACCTGAATTCCTGTAAATCCCTCATAAATCTCACCTGAGACCTCCTGACCTTGGGTCAGGGACACCAGCGGCACTCGGGTTTTCCCCAGGTAGGCATCCAGCTGCTCCTCTTTGTAGTCAAACATGTAGAACTGGAGCTCCTCCGTCTTCAGGAACTGGTCCAGGTCATCATCCATCAGGACGGAGTAGGACTTGAGGTCGTTGAACTCCGGCTCGACGCTGTCATCCACGGTGGCTGTCGGATAATCTGGGAAGTTAAAGAACTTGTAGACGACGTAGGGACTCGGTGAACTGGAGCTCCTGGACCGAAGGCCTCGGCACCGCTGGACGCAGATCAGGAGTTCGTTCCTGCTGGCGCCGATCGGTGGCTGAGTTAGAAAAATAAAAGAAAGGAGAAAAATACAGAAAATTACTGAATGAACTGTAACAGCTGGCTATCAGGCGGGCAGGCGGGCGGGTGGATGGATGTTCTGATGGATGACCTCTGGTTGGTCCCCAGCCTTCATCTTGTCCCGGTTGGCGCTGGTTGTCTCAGTTATTGGGTTCTTCAGTCGCAGCCAGTATTCCAGGGACCCGAAGCTTCGGGCGTCTTCATGAATTCCTGATTAAAATGTACAAACACTTTTTACTTTTTAGACAGAAAAGCCAAACTGATTAAAGTTCGACTTTTGCTCATGAAATGGTCATCATCTTCATCTTCAAAACAAAAGCAGCACAAATGGAAATTATTACTGCCCAACATAGTCAAGTTGATTAAGATACATTTTGTCTGATTTGAAGAAGTTGGATGAGGCTGGTTGACATTTCATGACCTCTGGAAACATTTATTTATATCTTTAAAACTACAGCAGCACAAACAAAAATTTTTGCTTTGCAAAAGTTTCACAACAATTCTGTTTTATTTTAAGTTGGGGGCGCCAACTTCACTCAGGTCCTCCAAAGTTTGTTTTTTCCAGGTCTGTGCCTCATCATTTCTGTCAAATAAGACCAACGGTCGTCTCCCGCGTGTTTTTATTTATGACTTATTGTCTGTTGCCGGGTTGCATTTGGGAATTGTCACTCACCAACCAGCGGGATGCTGCCGTAAACCTTCCCCTGCTGCTCCAGCAGCTGCTGCAGCCGCAGCTGCGCCGTCGCCACTGTCCTCCAGTCGACTCCCAGCGCCTGGTGCAGCTCCACCTTCACCGGGCTGCGGCGCAGGTACTCCACCAAGCGCTCGTCCACGTTCATCACGTACTTGGAGGTGAAGCCGTACCTGGGGCTGCGACCCGTCGCCACCGGAGTGGCGTGCGGCTCGAACAGGTAGAAGGAGTAGGTGCAGAAGGTGGAGGGATCTGCGTCACCCAGAGCCTGCAGGGCCGGAGGAGTCAGCGAGGCGCCGACTATCTGCAGCTCCAAGAGGTTTTCTCCTCGGTCCAGATGGACGTCTTCATCAGAAAACTCAGCCTCATCTTCAGCCGTCATGTCCGGTTTGAAGGGAAAAGACTTGGTGCCGTAAGCAATGTCTCTGAGCTGACCTACAGAACCAGAACAAAGACTCAGCTGAAGGATCATTGAAGCTGCAGGAGCAGAAACTGAAACCCAAAGTTTGAAACGCTGCACAGGAGGAGACGATCAGAATCAGCTGTTTGCTTCTAAAAAACAAACAAACATCGTTTAAAGATACAAATTTTCCTGCAACTGTGATGTTGTATGAGAACAAAATTCATATTAGAAATTCAGATTCTTTAACAATTTAGTTTTTTAAGTCTGTAATAAGAGAAGAGGTTCAATTTTAAAAATCATATTTTTCACCAATGTAAGTAATTCATTTATAGATCTCCCAGTTTCAATCTAAATATTTAATAAGCTAATTAAATATGTAGTTTTCTAAATAACTACTAAATATTCACAAGATATTTAGATGGCAAGCTTAAAAACTATTTAGTTTGGAGCTTATTTTTAATTAGAAAGCTAAAGGTTTAGTTTGGCGCTACATATTTAATTAGCAAACTAAATATTTGGTTAGCTAACTAAAGCAAAATATTTAGTTATAAGGCCACATGTTCAGTGTGTTGCTGAATATTTAGTAAGCTATCTAACAAATATTTAGTTTGGCGCTAGATATATAGTTAGGAAGATATAAGTATTTAGTTTGGAGCTACATTCTTAGTAAGCTAAAAAACTAGTTTGAAGTAAAATATTTAGCTCGAAAGCTAAAAACAAATATCTTATTTTGAGCTATATTATTGGCAAGCCCAATAATTAGTTTGAAGCTAAATATTCAGTTAGAAAGCTAAACAATATTTAGGTTGGAGGTAAATATTTAGTTAGCTAGCTATATTTAGATTGGCACTAAATATTTAGATGGGTTCAGTCTTTTTTCTACACAGTAACCTCTGGTTTTAATGACACTGATGAATTGAAATAAAATCCAACTGTAGATGGATTTTGGACGTTTCGATGAATACCTTCCAGCTTGGAGATCTTTGCTGCTCTGGTGTCCAGCAGCTGAATCTGACGCTCCAACTTCTGCTCAAACACGACTTTATCGCTGCTCATCTTCCGTAAAGCCGCCTCCAGCTCCACCTCAAGACCGATGGAACAGAAAACAGACGGAACAGAGTTATTATGTTCTAATCGGCTAAACTCTGAACCAAAAATTATGTTTGCTGGTCTGTGTGTGCTTCTCCACCTTGTAGTCTTTGCTGATCTGGCTCTCCATGTTCAGGAGGTTCCTGGTCTTCTCCAGCTCCTGGATGGTTTCAGCGTGAGCGGCCCGCAGCTCCCTGATGGAGCCCTGCTGGGCGCCACTCCCGTCCTCTTCCACCTCTACCAGGAAGGCCAGATCTCCGCTCTTCTCACACTTCTGCTTCTGAGAAAAGATCTGGATGTTACTTTTGCATAGGGGGATCACTAGGATCACTGCAAATACACAAAATCTTACTGAGAAATATCAGTCTAGTTTCTAGTGCAAGTATCTTGGTGCACTTAAATTAAACAAAAATAACTTACAAATAACTTTTCAGAAAGATATATGAGCTTCTTTTAGCTCAATAAATGTAGCTCAATAAAGTGCTTGATTCATTGGCAGATTATTTTGTATATAACATGGGAAAAATGTATTATCAGTAAAATAATCTGTCAGTGGGTTTAGTCATTTATAATCAATATTAAGAAATTACTAACAAGATCATGTGCCTTGTTAAAATGTTATTTGTAAGTTAGTTTGGTCTTAATTCAAGCACACTAAGATATTTGCTCTAATTTGAAACAAACTTCCAGAAAACTGCAAAACAGCAGAAACACTGAGTTCCTTTAAATCAAGGCTAAAAACCAGCTTAGAGTTGCTTTTGAATAATAAATGAAACCTAAACCGACATTTTGATGTGTAATGATGTAATGTCTACTTGTTTTCTCAATAGTTGACTGTTTATGTGACTTTGTATTTTTGTGTTTTTATGAAGTAAAGCACTTTGAACTGCCTTAACATGTGCAATAAAAATAAACTTGACTGATTGATTGGTAGTCTTGGTCATACTTTGTGTTTTTGCAGTGATAATGTTTGATCTTCTTACTTTAATGAGCAGCAGGGCCTCTGTGAGTTCAGCCGCGGTGTAATCCTTCTCCTGTGAAGAGAGGAGCGTCATCTATTTATCATCTGAAAGATCAGATCTCAGGGTTACGGTTTGGTGGAGACACTCACTTTGCTCTGCAGCTTCAGTCGCTCATTCAGTTTCTCCACTTGTTGCTTCTGTTCCAGAAACTGAAGCTGAAGCTTCTGGTTTTCTTCTGTCAGCTGCTCATTTTTGTCTGAATCAGTCAGAGAGATTTACTTATTTTACGTCACGTATTATCCTGATTCAACTAGAGGTTGACGTTATGAGACGGGAACAGACCTCTCTCAGACTTGATCCTGTCCAGGATTTCGTTTTTGTCCACAAGGTCGGCCTTGAGCGCCGTCTCCAGCTGGACGACCTGTAGCTTCAGCTGTTGCTCCTGGAGATGCCACTTCTGCTGCTGGGAGACATCGAAGGCGCTGCGGACGAAACGGGAAACGGAGGCGATGATGGTGAGACACAGCTGAGCTCAGACCTCTGTTGGGTCAAATTCAGGCAGTTCTCTTGCCTGAATTAGTTTTTTTTACCTGTCTGAATTGTTGTGGTTTTGGTCCTTAAGATACCAACATTTCCACTTAAGTTTATATTTTTGATGATTCGTCTGATGATGTAATTTTTAAATATTACAGTTACTCAATACTTGAGAGGACTTTTTACCAAATACTTTTTTACTCTTACTTAAATCACTTATAGGACGGCTCCTTTTTACTTTTACCTGGGTAAAAATATGTTGAAGTAGTGCTACTCTTACTTCAGAATAATTTTTGGGTTCTCTAAACTTTAATTTCATATCCCACCCATTCCCCTGCTCACCTGTTCAGTAGCTTCTTGTTGCTCTCCTTCAGCAGCTCCCTCTCCTGCTCCAGGTCACCGATCCGCTCCTGTAACTGTCGGCAAACACGGAGGCTACTGAGCGCGCTCACCGGAATGCCTGTAACCACGGTAACGGCTCTGCATCTCACCTGCTCCACCAGGATCTTGGTGACATTGATGGTCTGCAGCTGCTTGTCCAACTCCAGATTCTTCATGCGCTCGGCTTTTAGCTGGGCTGTCAGCTCGTCCACCTTCGCCATCGCCGCGTCGTTACTCGCCTTCATCGTCCGCTGGGCCTGGAGGACACAAGTGAGCTTCGGTTTCTCCTGCTGCGGCGCTGAATGCTGACGTTAACTCTCACAAGAAGAAACATTTCAGCTGCTTGGTTTGACCCAAGGAAATTTTGGGGGTCAAACATCATCGCCACATTTAGCAGCGTGTACATGGGGGTGATTGCCGGTGCTAAGACACTCCTGGCTCTCATTGATTGTTTTCAAAAACAACCAATCAAATAAAGATTCCCTTACCAGCTAATTTCTGTCCAGTTTTTATCTGACTTAAATTAGCATTTTTACAATTTTTGCAGTATGCTTCCCTTTTAATTTTATTTTAATGTGAATGTGTGTTTATCTGCCATCATTGGTGGCCATGCTAACTGCCTGAGCATTCATGACAGGCTATGTTGTGGTGAACCAGCTGCAGCTGGAGAAAGGGGCAGGGCGTGAGCCTATGATTGATTGGCAGCACTAAGACCCTCCTCCTGACTCTGATTGGTTGTTTCTCTCTATGTTTGATCATTCTAGATGATCTTGGATGAAGTTTGATCATCCTAGATCAAATTTCTCACCTCCTGCAGCAGCCGATATCGGTTCTCCAGCTCTGTCATGGTGTTGGATCTGTCAGCCAGCTGCTTCTGCAGTTTGATCATCGACACATTGCTGCTGACCTGCGACCTGCGAGGGAAACAGGGTGTGTTTAGATCCCCATGCTGCGGCTGCAGTCAGGCAGCTTTCCTCCATGAAGAAACCAACTTTAGAGTGGAAGTCTGCTGCTGTCGGGCCTGAAGGAGCCTCTCCTCGAACTCCTCCTCCCTCTTCCTCATCTCCTCCTTCAGATCCTCTGAGACTCTTTCCAGCTCCTCCATACGTCTCCGCTGAGACTCCACCATGTTGTCTCTGGAGCACCATGAAACATCCACTCACTACAGCTCCTAAAACATTTCTGAATGAGCTTTTCCTCAACATTTTCAAACAAATACAAAGTGGCTTTTTTCACTACAGTAAGAAATCCTTTGCATGTTATTGTTTACATCGGGCGTTTTGCACAACGCTGGAAGGTCATGGACGGCATTGTTTTACATGCCGTCCATGACCGCGCTGCAGCTGTAGAACTCTGTTCACAAAATGAAACCTGGAGATGTAGGTGTTACTAATGCAAAGCCACGTTCTTCTCACTCTCTGTGTCAACTGCGCTACACGCAGACTCGTTGCCATAGCAACTGTATCGCGATTCAACACCAAAAAAAACACGTAAACATTTTCCACACAAAGAACAGAACAGTCGGTCCGTTACAGTTTTATGTTTTTAGGCTTGATGTTTATTTTGCAATCATTAATAAGTTGTCAAAATCAAGCTAGCGTAACCAAACTACTTCCTTCTCTCTCACTATGTTTTTCTGAATTTAAACTTTTTTCTAACCTTGTTATCTAGTTGTCATAATGTTCACAATTAGTAGCAAAGCACTGCGTCCCTCTTTCTTTTATATATATATATATATATATATATATATACATTTAAGGTTTAGCGTGTTACGTTGATAAATTGGCAGCTACAAACAATGCTAGCCATTGTCAGCTTTCTGTTCTCCAGCAGGGAGATGGGGGGCGGGACCTCGCGTGCGTAATGTTACCCAGTGGCTCTATGGTATTCAACCAAGAGGCCTCTGAGACAAACATGGAACATATGACTCAGATGATACAAGAAGACACATAATTAAGGATTTTGTGATAATGATGCAAACAAACAGAAGTTACAGGTTGCGGATCTCGGCCCTCGCCTCCTCCAGCAGGTTGTGTCCGTATCGAGGAATCTGGCCAGTCGGAGGTCTCCGGCCTCCTTCCAAACTCCTCCCACCTGGGGAAGAGACATACTGAGTTTCTGTCATCCTGACTGAATAGAACCAAATGGTCTGAACTGAACAGATGAAGGTGGTCTGAACTGATTTAGACAATCATTACTGACCAGGTTCAACTGGTCGATACTAAACAGGTTCAAACGGTCTGAAGTGAACTGATTCAGTTGGCGTTGAATGAGTAGATTTGGATGATCCTTACTGAACAGTTCAGTTGGTACTGATTGAACAGATTTAGGTGCCTCAAATGAACAGATTCAGATCATCTGAGGGCACCATGGAGGCTTGGGCCGCCCCTGTCTGCAGCCCTTTGTTAATGAAAAAAACTGGCTTCATTCTCTGACATTATGTAAATGTTTTTCTTGATTATCAATTTTTTTGCAGGCAGCTTGGACTCACTTCTTGTTCGAGCAGGAGATGAAGCATCGTCTCTGTGCTTCTTCAGGCCAGAGTTCACCCGGGATGGAACGTGCTCATACTGCGACTGCCTCCGGCTGTACGAGTTGAGGATCTGCTGTTTGGCCACCAGGAGACGCTGTTTCAGCCCTTCCTTCTCACCCTGCAGCGCTCTGACTTTCTCCTGCAGCTCCTCGACCATTTCCTCCATCTCCACGTCTCTGAATCGGGTCGGAGCGTGAGCTGTCCCGGCAGCCAGCTGCTCCATTCGCCCGCGGTCCTTCACCAGCTTCATCAGCTTCGTGCCCAACCTGGTCGAGAGTCAAACTGTTACTGAATGTCAGATTTACATTTACTGGAGTAACTTTTCTTGAAAAAAATTTACTTTTAGGAGTATTTTTACTATGCTGTACGTTTTACTTTTACTTTAGTAATTTTGTTATTAAGTATCTCTACTCTTAATTGGGTAAAACTTCTGAATTTTCTACCCACAAACACGTTTTAACCAAAAAATCACCAGGTACAGACACACCTGCAGTTTTTGTGAAAGTTTCAGAAGTTTTACATCGAAAAAAACTCATTTGGGAAAATGTTTCTCTGACCCAATTCTGTTATTTTGAAATTATGTTTTATATATATGTATGTGTGTGTGTGTGAATAATTTTGCTTTTTAAAATATAAAATTTTCACGTAACTTTATATTTTGATCCAGCTGATGGTGTAATTTATAAAATATTAAATGATAGACGTTTTGATCAGTAACTCAGTACTTGAATAGACTTTTTATCAAATACTGTTTTTACTCCTGGCATATAGCTCTGGGAAAAATTAAGATGCCACTTGAAGTGATCAGTTTCTCTGATTTTTATTTTTTTTAGATTTTATTGGCTCTAGTGGTCTTTATTTGATATTAATTGACAGGAAAGTGGGTAATGAGAGCAGAGGAAGACATGCGGCAAAGGTTGCCAGGCCGGGAATTGAACCTGTGACAGTAGCATCAATGACTGGGTGCCTGTATGTGGGTTGTGCTTAGCCCCTGCGCCACCACAGCACCTCTGATTTTACTTTTTATAGGTTTGAGTACAATGAAAATTGGTCTTTTTTTCTATCAACTACTGACAACATGTCTCTGAAATTCCAAACAAAAATTTAGTATTTATTTGCAGAAAATGAAATGGTTAAAATAACAAAACAGATGCCGTGTTTTTAGACCTCAAATCATGCAAAGAAAACAAGTTCATAATCATTTAGAAACAATAATACTAATATTCTAACTTAGGAAGAGTTCAGAAATCAATATTTGGTGGAATAACCAGGAGGTTTTAGTGCAGTGGGCTCGTCATTCTTTCCAGAGCAATATATTGTGGCATCATTAGCAAACTTGGCATTGTGGCTTGCTGCAGGGCAAAAAGCAGGCTGAAAATAACACAGGTCCCAAGCAGCTGCCTTGCGGAACTCCACACTGCAATTATTTTATAAAACATACACATTGCTTACACTGAGAAAAATAACTAGCAAAGATGGAAGATAAAAACCAGGTCAGCCCCTTTGTGTGGAACAGATCCATTTGAAAACAGCAATACTGATTGAGTTGCACATCTCACTTCTTAATCTTGTCGTTCTGTTTGTGAAGTTGCTGTTTTTGCTGCTGCGTCTCCTCCTGGAGACGCAGGTAGCGGTCCTCCAGCTCATCCCTGGACATCTTCCCAATGTTCTGCTTCTCCCGGGCGTGCTGATGGACACTAGGATCTGCAGGCAGAAACAGCATCAACACCTTTACTAACGTCAGACCTCCGCCTAGGTATTTAACATTTCAATGAAAGGAAACAGCAGACATGTTAGAGATAACTGAAAATACACTTCAATGCATAAGTCCAGTTGCTGGTTGAACTTTTAACAGTAGAAACAGGAACTGTACATATGTAGTCCTGTCACAATAATAATGAAAACATTTTGCTGGACGATTGATTGTCCCAGAAAAAACGATAGAATTGTTGTTTTGAGACCATTTTAAAGTAATATAATGGTAATGTTATAATAATGAAAGTGCACATTCTCTCATAAACTTTAAAATGTAAGAAACGTTTGACACTGAACCTGGAAGACATTTTAAATATCTAAAATAAATCAGACGGATGACTGATTTGTTTTTGTTTTGGTCCAGTTTTTAGTTGAAAAAGAAAGAAAAGAGAAAAGCAATATATGATGCAAATAGAAATTACTGGGCTTGTTTAATTTATCATGTGATTAATTGATTAATTGTGACAGGCCTACACATAGGAGTCGTGACGCACTTTGTGGAGCGGTGGTGAGTCGGGACAAGTTGATGGTCATGTCTCTGACTGGGAGGTCTGAAGCCGTCTCATCGAGGACATATGACATGTTCCAGTCTGAAAACAAATACAACCTTCTTTAAATGATCAGATTTCAGTCACAAACATCATCCAAACGCAAACATCTAGATTAATATGATATTTCTCTGTAAACAGTTTTTGCTGCACCTCCACCTCAGCATCTGATTTGCAAAGCAAACAGCAGAAATAGCACTTGTGCTGAGGAATTATTGCAAAGTTTATCATGATTTCATAAGAATTTTAATGTACAGTTCACAGTAATAACAGTAAACTTTACATCAGATGTCCTGCAACTTCTGGAAGTGTCTCTGCTTCACCTAAGCTGAATTATTAGCAGGACTCTGGAGAACCTGACTGCATACTGAGGAGGTAGTTCAGCCATTTGTTGGAGCAGGTACACACAGGGCCGGTTTGCTTATGCCTTGGGCCAGCCCTGGTATACGTCTAAGTGTTGCAGCACACCGATCATTGAGAACTGGAGTTGCAGACCTCTGCTATCCATGATGATGTCGACGAACCACAAAAACTAAAATTATTGTTAGTTTGTTGATTTCAAACTGTTATTTTGAAGTAGTTTGGTAAGTTTTTCTTTTTTGATTTTGTTGAAGTCTGTACGGCTTTGACACAAGTGCAACACAGTCCTACCCATACAAACTACTGCCACAAAAAGGCAGAATTAAACATTGTAAATACTTTTTATTATCACTTTCATTGTTATTGAAAAAAATAGGTTAAAATATTATGACAAGATTCTAAGTCCACATCATCCATCTCTAAATAGCACAAACACACCACAGGTCAAGTTCAGGAACTATAATTAACACAAACATTTGAGTTTTTTTGACCACCCTAACTTTCTGCTATTTATTTTTAAATTTTATACATGATTACATCTGATAAGAAGACTTGCTGATTGCACCATTTCTCCTTCAGATATACTTGTGCATTATTTACCAGAGTTAATATGTTTTAGTTGATTAAAATGTTTAATAATGACAGGGTTTGTGAGATGAAGCTGGATTATGTTCACTAGTTTTTGTTCATTACGAAAACTTTAGGCAACAATATCTAGAACTACTACTGATGTGATTTCATTTGTTGGATTCACAGGTAGAGGGAAATATATGTAATCCATCCATCCATTTTCTAACACCCTTGTCCATAGTGGGGCTGGGAGGTGTTAGTGCAGATCTCCAGCTAAGGTTTCGGGCAAAAGGCGGGGTCACCCTGGACAGGTCGCCAGTCTGTTGCAGGGCAACACAGAAACCACACACACACACACACCCCCACACACACACACACACACACCCCCACACACACACACACACACACACACACACACACACCTATGCAGAATTTGGAGAGACCAATTAACCTAACAGTCATGTAATTACATATATTAATGTTTTGTAGCTCTAAATGGGTACTGTAATAAAAAATAAGCAATCTGAGTACAACTTTACAGTCTTCCTCACGTCAAATTGAACAATATCAATGTGTTACAGACAGATTTTGTCATAAACTTTCCACAAAACACGTCTTATCATGTCTTTCTTGTAACAGCACTTCAGAATAATACTTGGAGAGTTTGTTTATTTCCTTATGGAGGCACATTTCTAAGAGCAATGCCTTTGTGGCTTGAACAGCGAGATTATTTTGAGAGTTATGCTCTTGAGAAACTTGCGAAATCCTCTCTGGCAGGTCAAATGGATGGATAAATGGACGGATGACTAAATAAAACGATGGTTGTATGGAAATTAATGGAACCTTCTGGAAATTACGCAAATATTTTATTTTCTCTTTTGCTATATTTTCCTCATATCATATTTATCCTGATATGTAAACATCTTAATGAAAATCCAGAAATTTTACAGAGTAAATGGTTTATTCAAGTTTATCTCCATCAGACTGAAGCTAACGAAGAAGCTAACGGTGTCATTCAATCACCTCTTGACGGTCAAATATGACATTTCTAACATACACAAGTGTATGTTTCACTATAATGTACCACCTTTAGTATCTTGAGTACTTTTTAATCACTTCTTACCTTTAAAAAAGACTTTATTCCGCTCAGAGTCACGGTTGCTACCGAAAACAACCGTTTATGTCGCTATGGTATTAGAACGCATGCGCAGAAAGATAAAGCCTTCTGGGAATTGTAGTCTTTTTTTTAAATAAATGGCTCAGCCTTTCTTTTTTGTGTTTATGCAGTTTTAAAGGATTGAAATAGTGATGTTAAGTGATATAAAGCTCTTGAAGCGAAAAGGAATTAAAATGTTTAATTTTGAAAGTACAGTACATTGTGTACTGTACTTTTAAATACAGTTCAAAACTCTGTCTGACTGTGCAAAGAGGTTGTGTTTGTGTTTGTTTATGAATATTTGTGTATCGCCTTCATCTCCTGTGATTTCCATCATGTTTAAGCCATGACAGCCTGACAGTTTGTACATGCACATGTGAGCAGCGTGATGCAGAGGCGACTCGCTGCTGAATCACATAGTCTGACAGGCCGGCTGTCAGACGCCTCTCATGAATCTCCGATGGATCTAATTTTGCATCCTGAGATGAGCAATCCGGCTGGAAAGGATGAGTTTTCTCCACATGTCAGACTCCATCGGGCCGTGACACAGTGTGCTGTAACCTTTGACCCCTCCTCTCTTCTGGTAACGCAGTGAAATCTGTCAGGGAGTTGGTCTGCCGTTCACATTCATGATGCCCACCAAGCTGGTGTTCAGCAGGCCATGCACGGGTCCATGCAGCAGCTGTCAAGTGCATGATCAGACGAGCGTGCAGGACCTTCGTACAGTCATCTCTACCCCCATATTCTAATATAGGCAGATTTCCCCAAAGCATATGGCATCAGGCTGTTTATTCAGATTTACAAAGAGGAGGGAGGCAGGCAGGTCTGAGCATGTTACCCTTCAATGGGAGAGGGAAAATGTTGGTGTCCGCAGATCCAGAGAAATCCAGCCGTCACTGAGCATAAACTAAAAATAGACTTAAAATAATACAAAAAACATGCAAGGTGACCAGAAAGAGATGGAAGCAAATTGAATATGAAGATGCTTAAAACATCAAATAAAAAAAGGAATTACAGCTAAATCATCTAATCTCTGGGTTTCATTTTTTTTTGAGTGAAATTAATGTTCAGCAGGTCAAAGCAATTCATATTTAGGACTTTGTTACATGTTCTTGCATAAACAGCAAGAAAATATTTCTTCAATACAGCAATGTGCAAAGAACGTATAATAGTCGTACAAACAAATATTTTAATTTGTTAGATTATTTTGTAGTATTAAGATAAATTGACAATTCTTGAGAGTTTCTAGATTTTTGCATGAATTGGAAAAGCATTACATCATAAGAAACTGCAATAATGCAAATTTTACTCAAAGTCAAGTCACGTTTATTTGTATTTCAGCAACAAAGCAGTTCAAAGGGTTTTACATCAGAGAAACATCATAAACTGGTAAATAGGGGAATATATAGATTATACTGTTTAAAAACAAAGCAGGATATTTGGACTTTTTTGTTAAATCTTCAATATAATATTTAACATTAAAAATCAATGAAGACCAACAGGAATTTTGTAACACTTCCTCTTGCATTTTTTATTTATGTATTTTGGACAAACAATCTTATAATTTGTTTTATTCCAACAGAAAAATATGTACTGACACTAAGTATCTATTTTTATTAGCTCTTAATTTACTATTTGTCCAAACTAATTTGGATTTTTGTTTGCAAAAGCGTTTTTATCATCAGAAAATAAATATCTAAGAATTGTTAGTTATTTATATACAATTAATAGTATGGGCTCTAAAAGAAGCAAAAAAACTGAATTTAAAGTTTCTTTGATAGTTTTTCTTAGAACATCTGATGGTTCTGATATGGATTAAATGTTTGTGAAAAGACTTAAAATCAGTGATTTACAGTTGTAGTGGCGCAAAGAACATATAATCTGTTCTGCTGAATTATTCAGAAATCTCTGAAATATCCCGATGCACCGCTAGGTGGCAGCTGTTGAACGTCAGAGGGGATCGCACTGTCATTGTCCTTCATTCACAAGTCTGCTCCACCAAAAGCTGCATTGTTCATGTTTTAGTTTCTGCTTCATAAAACAGTTAATTTATTCTCTGCATGTAAAAAATAAAAAATCAAATCAAATAAGAGACAATGCAAAAGAATCTCATGATTTATTGATGTTCTGTTTCTACAGAACATATGAATACCAGTAGTTTAAATAGTATAATAAGCGACCTCTGACCCAATAGCTGTGTTTCCATTTACTACATAAATAAATTAGCTTAATGGAAACACGCCAATTTCTAAAAAAAAATTTTTTTAAATCTCAAATTTTTTGATAAAAAATTTTCTGCAATAAGATGAGGTGGATCTTCCCTCGTATTGAAATGAGATTCTTTTGTAAAAAAAATATCATGTGATCAACAACCTGACATTGCTACTGGTGGAAAAGACAAAGAAGACAACAGGAAGTAGTTGGAGGATGATGACGCTGTATGATTTTAATAACTTACTGTGAACAAACATATTCTAATATGATTTAAATTGTGTTTCTTTTTTTTAGTTTGTCAAAATTGTGTTTTTTTTTTAACATTGGAATATCTCTGCGCACATTTATAATCGAGTCACAGCTCCTGATAGCGGCATGTCTGCTCTGTGGCTCTTTCTTCCTAATCTTGGACACATAACTAAAATAAGATCATGCAGTAGCCTAATGTCTTCACCGTCAGTCACACACACCAAAACGTCTTGTGAAATTTGTCTTTTCAGAAGTCAAGCCTTCAGGTCCGCAGACATGAATAGTGTGAACTCCTGCCGAGACTTCTCACTTCCTCCCAAAAAAAGAAGACAGACGTTTCTTCATATCTACGCTGGTTTTCATGTGCGTGAATGAGGTCAGCAGGTCATCTCTCTGCTTTGTGTTTTCAAACCATCTTTTAAGTGTGCAGTCAGACTCTTGAAAAGACAATCTGCTGCTAAAATGTTTAATCTGCTCCTCCTGGGGATCATGATGGAGGGTTGAAACAAGACAAAGGTGTCAGTTAAGAAGAAAACACTTCAAATTGGAGCCGATTAAACTTTGAAATGTTTAAATCGCTCCCTGCTGAATTGTCTTCGGAGTTAAAAAAGGTCAGCTTGTTCCTCCGGTGAGGACAGATGAATGGTGTTTGTTTACTCCGCTGTCAGCGCGGCTCAGTGTTTCTGTCGTCGCCTCTCATCCCGCCGTCAGCGCTGGAAATGTGACGACATGTCGGCCAGTCTGCGGCGCAGCGCTCAGGTGTAATTACCTCCGCTGCGTGTCAGGTTGGAAACCCATCTCCCGTCGCTGCTGAACCAATTACTGCTGCAGCTTTAACTCACTAATGTTTTATTTACCGTTGGTACGAGAGGAGGCAGCACTGATTTAAAGGAGCTGTGACTGATAAACACAGAAGAAATCAGGGTTTCATATTCTGCATTTAAAGGCAAGAAACAACCAGAAACCAATTCCATGTCAATATTCAGATCAATAAGATCTTCACCTTCTGTCCATTTTACTGATTTAGTGACACGTTTGTTTTTGTTGTGGGTTAAAAACCTGCTCAGGTGAGGATGTGTTTATAAATTCAACGACTGGTGGATGGATGGATGAACCGTTGGATAATGGATAGATGGATGGAGATGGATGGATAATGGATGGATGGATGGATGGATGGATGGATGGATGATGGATGGATGGATGGATGGATGGATGGATGGATGGATGGATGATGGATGGATGGATGGATGGATGATGGATGGATGGATGGATGGATGATGGATGGATGGATAATGGATGGATGGATGGATGAACAGTTGGATAATGGATGGATGGATGGATGAACAGTTGGATAATGGATGGATGGATGGATGGATGGATGATGGATGGATGATGGATGGATGATGGATGGATGGATGAACCGTTGGATAATGGATGGATGGAGCTTTGATTCCAGCCCTCCACCTTCCTCTCTGTCCATCTTCTTCTCCGTCCTGTTGATGGTGACTCTGGGAGGAACGTCTCCGTGAGATAACTTTCTGTTGGGCTGTTGCCATGGTGGATCAGCCATGTAACCATCTGTGTTAATAAGCAGCTGATGATTCAGGTGTTTCTTGAGCCATCAGGCAGCCATTTTGTTTCATCATAATTACTGCAGATTGAGTCTCTAACAGCTCAGGGATTCTGCGTCTTTAATAAACTGCAATGATTATTAAATGCAGATTAAAACCAAACTGTGAAATTTATTAATTCCAATTCACATGTGAAGCACAATGAAGTGAAGCTCTGGTTTGTTTTTCCTTGTGTTTGTCTGGTTTAATCCCATTATTCTGCTGGTTTCGGTGTTTAATCAGCGGGACTTCAGAGGGAGGGTCACTCACCTCATTAGGAGTAAATACGTCAGAACAGAAGAAGTCCTCTTTGTTTCTGCTTTATTGGGAGATAAATCTCCTCCAATCCGTTCGTCTTCCCTGCTGCTGCCTCTCCGTGTCACTTTGCTGCTTTTGTTCTGCAGTCTCTCTCTCTCCGCTACGTGCGAAAAGTAAAGCGTTACAATCAGATAAACATCGCCAACAAACCGCCTGCAGCCGGGGTTCCTCTGCACTCAGCTGGAGTTAATTATCCAGATCCATATCAGGATTTCAGGAGTCAAACACGTTTCTGAGGGGAAGCAGAAAAAACACGTGATTTATTGTTTCTCCTCAGATTCACTGGTTTGGTTTCTGTAAGATAATCTGGATCTAAAATAGAATATTTAATGGTTTTATTGAAAAATAAAACAACACACAGCTTGTCTTTGTTTTCTTTCTGGTGAAACCAGAGTTTCACTTCACTGTGCTTAATATTCAGAATTGGCTCATATATGGAAGAGAAATAGGGGGAAAAAAGTCCAAATTCTGAGAGAAATGTCAGAATTATTATTTTTTCAGAGGCCCTCATAATTTCAGACATGTGAGCATTTAGTTCAATAAATCTTGATGTGCAGACGTGTGGTCCTCTGCATAGAGAAGGTATGTTTAAATAATTAGCTGATCTATTTAATGATAAAGTTAGATAATTAATTAATTTACTTATTTATTTATCAAACTGTTAAATGATCAATTTATTTGTTAAATAGTAAGCTAATGTATTTATTTATTTTAAAAGTTTATGAGTTTATTTACTTAACAGCTATCTAGCTAACTCAACCAGCTATTTATTAGCTAGATTAGTTAACTAATAAGTAAATTATCACTTATTAGCAATAATAATAAGTAATAATAATTAGTTGGCTAATCAGTAAATTAGCAAGCTAATCTATTTATTAGCTAACTAATCTTAGCTAATCTATTTATTTACTTAAATACTTAAATAATGAGTTTGTTTATATATTTATTTCTCAAAACTGTTAAATTATTTAGGTTTTTATCTAAGCGTTGACGCAATGTACTGATCTGCTTGGTTGTGGGTTATTTATCCAACTAAATAGTTGAGTCATTAATTTATTTTTGTTGTTTTTACATTTACTATCCCATTATCCAGTTTTGCTTACATTTATTTTCTAATTTTGCACTTAGTTTTGTGGCACTTTTGTCTTCCCATACAACCATTCAGCCCTCAACTTTGACCTTTTTGAGTTCCTGTTCACTTCAGCTTAAACAAACATACACATATATTAGCTAATTGAATAAATAAACATAATTACATTATAGAAAAATAAATACAAAAAAATATGAAAAATATATATTTATCATTATTTCTAACATATATATTAAGATGTGCACAACAGAAAACATGACCGAGCTGTTTGCATGTAGATGAGCCAGACTGACAGAGCAGAGAAAGGTGAATGCACTCAGAATATAAACTCTAATCTCTAGTCTGGAGTGAATTATTCTGACCCATCAGTTGTGGCCGCTGCATTTTGAGCAGCTGACCCCTCTCTGCTATAAATACACCTGCAGACTCAATCCCAGAACACGCGTGTCCGGAAATTGGCCCCGGCGCACATCAGGTCTAAACTTTCACACCCACTCAGCCTGAGCTGCCCTCCAAATTGCTGTTGACACCGTGGAGAAGCGTCTAATATCAATGTGTAATGGCTTCTGATGACAGACTACATGGTTGGAGGAGCGTGTAATCTCCCCTCAATTAATTACAGCGCAGAGGGCTTTCCGGATCCCCGAGCGGCTGCAGCTGCTTCTGAACGGCGGGAAAAGATGGAGGTGAAGCTGACAGATGCTGCGGCTGTGTGTGTGTGTGTGGGCGTGTGTGTGTGTGGGCGTGTGCGTGTGTGTGTGTGTGGGGGTGGGTGTGTGTGTGTGTGTGTGTGGGTGTGTGTGTGTGTGGGCGTGTGTGTGTATGGGCGTGTGCGTGTGTGTGTGTGTGGGGGTGGGTGTGTGTGTGTGTGGGGGTGTATGCGTGTGTGAGTGTGGGAGAGAGAGAGACTGGTACTCACAAGAAGAAAGCAAATACAAAAAAACCCCCAACATCTGCACAGGGAGCGAGGGGACTGCATGTCTCCACCAGGTCATCCGCCAACAATAGCCGCGTTTGCATTGATTAGGCTATAGAATTATGCAAATTGTAATTACAAAATAAATTTGCTTACTTGAAACACGCCAATTTGGGGGATAAATTAATAATAAAAAACACTTATTTCTAATAATGATGTTGATTTTTTGGCATATGGAATAAAAAGAAAAATCCCACTATTTTCGCAACAGTCACATGATCAACGACCGGATGTTACTACTGGCAGAAATGACGAAGAAGACGACAGGAAGTAGTAGGAGGACGATGGTGCAGAGAGGCCTGTGATGATATAAAATTTTACTGGACAATAAACAATAACATTGTTATTTTGAGACTATTTTCAGGAAATATAATTGTAATGGCATAATAATGCAAGAACACATTCTGAAAAAAAATTACATTATAATGAATATCTAAGACTGAAACTGGAAGACATTTTTAATAAATAAACAAAACATATGGAAACAACACATGAAATGAATTATGAAGAATCTGACTTGTTTTAAGTCAGTAATTCTTTAATGTCACATTATTTCGCTTACAACGTGACATTTGTCCCTTGTTGTAAATTAAATGATCTGCCAGTGGAACTAACACTTTTTCATCAACAGAAAGAAATTACTGACTTAAAGCAAGCTCCTGTATCTTGCTAAAAAAGTTACTTGTAAAGTAGTTTGGTGTTTTTTCCAGGTGTGTAAAGATATTTGCATGAGAAATCTTGCATGAAATACTTGTGTGTTTGTCAGTATAAATAATATTTTCTCCTTTTCAAGCAGTCTGCACATCATTCTCAGTATTTGTTGTCCTCTTTGGCTCCTTCAAACATTTGGATTCTCGTCTGTTTTTCACTCTTAAGTCTCCCTTGTCATAATTAAAATGCGAGAAGGCGGCAGCTTTACTTCAGCTTTGATAACGCTTATCAGTTTGGAGTTACTTTGGCTATTGATTTGATTAAGAGGCTTATATCCAGTTTAATGAGTTTTCCACTCGGCTGCTCTCGTCCTAATCAGGCCGGCTGCCAGCCGTCTCCTCTCTCCTCTCTCCCATCCGTCACATCTGGATGCAGCTGCAGGAGTCGGGAAAGCCGTTTACTCTCAGTTAAACACACACTTGATGCTCTTATTTTGAGAGCTGAGATTACATCGTTGTTGTGCTGAGATCAGATCAGTGTTCAAGGATTTGGCTTCAGTGCGATTCCTGCAACTGAACTCTAAATTTCCTCCAAGTGAGGACCAGAAGACGTTTAAATCTTCTTATTCGTGTTGGAGCAGAGACGTATTTTAACTTTTAATTGTAGCTGGGCGTTTTAATGACTTCCTGATGCTGAGACACATTTTAAAAAGTCTCAGGCAGGTCGAGGTTTGTCACACTATGATAAAAATTATAAATCTGCCAGTGAAACGACTTAAACAAGCTCTTATTTCAACTTCGACCCTTTAAAGCCTTAAAGGGGCAGAGTCATATAAAATTTAAGTTTTTGAGCTTTGCGTCATTTCATAATTTTACTCCCTAATCAGAAACATACCTGGAGTTTTGCTTGATTCTTTAATGCATGTTTGAGATATCCTTTAATCTCCATGGCAACCATTCAGCTGAGCAAAGTGCCTGGGCGGACGTAGCCCTGCCTTCAAGGTGCAGCTCCTCCTCAGAGCTGCAGTTTCTACGATTCCACCTGACAGAGCAGCTCCTTCAGACTAGTCAGCAGTAATTAGCAAATACCTGGCGGAACTGGTCATCTGCTGAGCTCATTATACAAATAAAAATGTTGTTAAAGAGTCAGTAGAGGACCTATGTTATGATGATTTCCTGAAGCGGATGTTCAGTTTCCCTGGAAGTTTTTAAAGCGACAGAGGCCCAATTTCAAGACATTAAATTACAATGTAAAATTTATTTTAAGTCATATTTGATATGTAAAGCTCTAGAAAAAATTAAGAGACAACTTAAAATGATCAACTTCTCTGATTTTACTTTTTATAGATAAATGTTTGAGTACAATGAATATTGTTCTTTTATTTTATGAACTACTGACAACATGTCTCAGCTCTTCTTCTGTAAACAAAAAAATTGTATTTATTTGCAGAAAATGAGAAATGGTCAAAATAAGGAAAAAGATGCAGAGCTTTCAGACCTAAAATAATGCAAAGAAAACAAGTTCATATTCGTTTAGAGACAACGATCCTAATGTTTTAACTCAGAAAGATTCAGGAATCGATATTTGGTGGAATAACCAGCAGGTTTTCAATGGGGTTCAGTGCTGCATCTTTAATATTTTCATAATAAGTGAAGGTGACATCGTTACTTGATTGAGCTGTAAGATGGCACAATGTGCCTGGAAAACACGACTGCCCCTTTAATCTCGTTCAGACTCTCTTGTTCGGTCTCGGCTGTTTGTCGTCTCTGAGCGAATCACGTCGAGGTGAGAAACAGAAAAAAACAGAAACCAGATGGATGACACTGTGATGTGAAGGGGGGATCTCTCAGCATTCATATCGTTCTGATTTAATCCCACCCACCTCTCCGCGGCCCTAAGCACCTCTTTATGAAAACGGCTCCCGTGCGGCTCTCTATCTCCTCCATGATTGATAATTACGGGCCCCTGATTCAGCAGCTGGGCCTCCTGACTCCACAGAGCGACAGCGCTCAGATAAATGTGTCCTGAATCAGGGTGCTGGGCTCTCGGGGTCTCTGGGGACTTATCTTCCTCTGCCTCGCAGGGCCGCTCCTCGTCATTAGAGCCTCTCTGAGCGGTGGTGAATAAAGGCCCACTCGCTGCTGCCAATAAGGCCGTTAAAGAGCAGATTGGCTCCTTCTCTCCCCTCCTTCAGAGAGAGATAAGTGGATTTGATGGGACAGGTCTCGTTCTCCTCCTCGCTGTCAGCCATTGTTATCCTCCTGAGTTATTAGCAGCCTTCAGCTCCTCACTGTCACCTCGGTTAGCAGCCGATAGCTGACAGAAGCAGAGTTAATTAGCTCCATTAATATGGAGGCTGTGTTTGGCCGGATGTGACATGTGAGGCGTGTGGAGGGAAAACAAACAGATCCAGTGTTTCATTAGTGGGATGTGACAGCTCCCCTCTCTGAGATGAACAACTCAGCTCTTCTTCTTCTTCTTCTGTATTTTCCTGCCAAAATCAATAACGCCGCGCTGCTGCTTGGTTAATAAAAAATGGCGGTGAAGACTCGGAGCAGGTGTAGCGAGTCGGGATGGTCTGCAGGGTGCAGAGGTGTGTACAGCCCATCAGCTCACATTACTCTGAGCTGGTGGGGGGGACAGCCAATATTAACTGGCTATCAGGCTGAGAAGTAATTAAACAGCAGAGATGGTGACATGTGGTGAGCTAACAGGAAAACCTCCTGCATCTGGAACAGGCCGCTAATTCATATTCAAGCTTTATTTGTATAGCACATTTCAGTACTTAGTCTAGATTTATGTGGCCCTTTAGATTATAGACTAAACACTAAGAATGTTTAAATATTCTGTTATCAATCAAATCAATGTAGTTTTATCTGTTTACTGCCAAATTATATCAATCAGTCTCTTATATCAATCAGAATTATTATGGAAATTAATGCAAAATCAACAAATCCCCCCACTTTTTTCTGCTAATAATTGGGAGTTTATTGCAGATTTTTATTAAAAATTGTCATCAACTTTCTTTCTTGTAGTAAACAGCTGCTTCAGCTGTTTACTACATGTCAGATTATAGTCCATGATTTATACAGCGAGTAATAAAAAGTCGCATTTATCGTCGTAAATAAGCGCAAATATTACAAATATTTCCAAATTAGTACCACAAACACTTTGATTTTTATTGCAAAAATTCACAAAAAGTATTGATATCCTGGAAGGACTGAAAATATGTTCAGTATTATTATTAAATTTTAAGAATTAATTGATATGTTAACAGTTTGTGAACAGGTTTCATCAATACATGCTGGCACATCCGGCCCTTCAAGAGCTTTTATGAACTTGATTGGGTCCAAAACAAACATGAGTTTTTGCTCTAGATTCAAAGGAACTCAGTATTTCAGCATGATAGCAGTTTTCTGGAAGTTTGTTCCAGATTTGTGGTGCATAGAAGCTGAATGCTGCTTCTCCATGTTAGGTTCTGGTCTGGGGATGCAGAGCAGAACCAGAACCAGAACCAGAAGACCTGGTTCTGGACCTGGTGTTGTTTCTGGTTGAAACAACACCAGGTGCGAAGCCGTTCATGTTATTCAACATGTAGTAATTTTCTGGTGATCGTCTCGTAAGTCTGCAGTTCAATCAGCTCTGAGCATTGATTGGACCGTTGGAACACCTTGATCCTTTTCCTCTGATCCATTCTGTTATGCTGCTGTATTTGGGATTGTAGTTCTGTTGACTGGTGTTCTGTTTGGGCCAAGGTTCAGCTCTCAGGTAGATGGCCTTTTGACTCCACCACGCTCTGGTATGCAGGGGATCTTTTGGTCGGCTCAATACAGCTGCAGTATAACCTCAGACCATCAGTCCTAACCGTTGGCATGAGGTGTTTGTGGTGATATACAGCTGCTATACATATGGGAAGCTTTGGTTGGTAGCAGTTTTCTAAATAAATAAGTTTTAGTTTGTAATGTCATGGTCTGTAAATATCTCGTGGTTTAGTCCGGTCAGCCTTGGTGTCCTGTGTTGCTGGGTGTAAAGTTCCTGTTTGGTCTCTGGTTAGTTTCTGTCTCAACCTGTTTTATTTGAAATGGATTCATTTTATTGTTTCCTGTAGATTTGAGCCTTATAGCCTTATATGTCCATGTTAGATATTCATCTGCTAGTGTTAGACTTTATCTTCCTCCTTGTTTTAATGCCAGGTTACTGTTACATCTTTCCTTATCCTCCAAATCCTGTTTCTGAATGCAGTGCAGTTCAGTTTTCCAGTTTACCTCTCATCTTATTTGTTGAAGAATTGCTGTAAACCTGAAATATTTATTTTTGGAGGGTAATTTGAATATCTAGTAGAAGGACGACACAATAAAAAGCTCAAAATTTAATCCTAATAAGAAACAAATAGACAACAGAACTGAAAGCAGGTTTTTCTGTGTTCATCAAACACAACGCTGTGGTTATGACACCAATGTGTTAAAAACACAAACAATAACACAGACACACTGAGGTCATTACCAAGTTTCCAAAGCTCATATGTCAAAGATGAAGTAAGTGCAAACAAGGTAAAGGTTTGAAGTTTGATTCCCACATCATTTGTGGTCGTCGTTGTTCAATTCTGCTCTTCGTGATGCATAAAACATTTCTGACAGAAGACAGATCGGCTCTTAAAAAGTCTCCCATCAGAGTGAAGGTTGAAGCGACACTATATTTCTTTTGCTAATCGCCAAGTACAATTACTCTTACAGTGGTTAGATGTTCTCCTGCACACCATGTGTGAAATGAACTCTACTCAATGACACAAAATATTTTGGATGTTGTTTCTAAAAGTTGTTGCAAATGATAATGGGTGTTGGAAGGAAAGGTGTAAAGTATCCACTAGGTCTCTGAGGTGTATGGAGAACGAAGGAAAGGTGACAAGCACTCTTCCCTGAGGTGCTCCAATGTTCACAGGCCAAATCTGTATCCATAAACCTCAGTGGTGAAAAGCACAAAATCATTCTGAAAGTCTCATATGACCACATTGTGGAAATCCCTGTATCAGAACAAACTGAACTGCTGGTATAACTTCATTTGTTTGTATGAATTTGAATGTTTCTCCATCTCCACCATCAGTTTTCTCTGCAAACAACAAGTGTGCCGTCTTAAATGCAATGTCTCAGTCCTCCTTAAAGAATCCAGTGCCAAGGTTTTCCTTTCTAATTCAGGACTCTGAAACTCCATGTCTCAAAGACCAGCATCCTCAAACTTTGAGATGTCCCTTGTCCAACACACCAGGCTATCAAAGTGCTGAATCACCTCAGTGTGCAGTCAGGGTCATGCTAATCACCTGATTATATGACTCAGGTGTATTGAAGCAGAGAAACATCTAAAAGTTGCAGGATACCGGCCATCGAGGACTGGAATCACAAATCACTTATATCTCACAAACGTTTGTGTGTCAATACCGAGGTACACTTTGGAGGAATGCACTCTTTAGATTTCATCCAGGCTTTGTGAAGCTAATTGCCATGAGACTAGCTACAATTTGGAGGTGTGTGCTCCAGGTTTCGGGTTATGTTCTTCTAGGATGACATTACTGTTGAAAATGTGTTTCTTTGCCTCTTTGGCAGTTTTTTTTTTTTGGCTGATCCTGCTTTAAGATGTACATTTGTTTAGATAAATAAAAATGATCTGAGCTGTGCCAACATTCATGATATTTTTGCTACACATCTTTCCAAGATACAATGTTTGTGCTGATCAACAGCTCAATCCAGTGACTTTGGTTGAAGATATTTGTGGGGTTTTTTCACGGAAGCCTTTTCTAGAATCAGAAGAAATGACGAAGCAGCATGAATACGGTTCTTTGAACTCATTAACATAATGAATAACGTCCCTCTTACTCTCCTCCATCAGCAAATCGAAGCTGGAGATGCTGGGCTTTGTCAGACTGTGGCTCTCAGCTCTGCCTTTCAGTGATAACGACCTCATTCAGGCTCAGACTGTCATTTAACAGAGCTCCGATAAGCAGCAAGGCGGCCATCATTCTGAGACAAACACCGGGACCATCATGCCTTTGGTTTCTCTTGCGAAGCCCCTGAGACCTTCACATGCTGCCAGCACAGGAATGAGATGCAGGCTGGGGCTTTATTTCTGTTAGATAAAGAAGTAAATGACCCCTGACGAACGTTTGGCTGTGATAGAGAGAGAAGAGGTGACAGGCGGCTGAAGACTCTTTTTGTGTTTGGTATTTGTGCTGGAGAGCCGTGTGACAGCCATGTTTCACACTGTCTTCATTGTTTTCTTTGATTAATTAGCTGCAGCAGTGGAGAGGAGGCTCAGAGAGTCTCTGTGAATGTACACTGATGCAAGTATGAACACAGCACCTTTTAGAAACAGTAACACTGCAGACTGCAGAAAAATCTGCTCTGATGTGCAGATTTTTCATCATTTTAAACAAAATGCTGAGTGAATGTCATTACATTTATACAAGTGAAGAAGCCTGAAGCTGCCAGTCCTCAGGTGACTATAGTTTAACAATTTCAGTGGTTTAAATGTAAACATGCAGCCGCAGCCTGAGGCTCATCATATCACTGAATCAGTCTCTGAAAACAAGATCCTCAGAGATCACTGTTAATCTTCTCTGTTTGCTTTATCTTCACAATCAGTCTGTTGTACAATCATTCTCTGATCAAAAGGACAAACATTTCAGCGCAAGGCTTTCTTACAAAGAATGTCAAGAAGCTGCATTTCTTTGTTTTCGTCCACTTTTAACTTTGGATAGGATCTGTCAATCATGTTTCCTCGATGCACTGCAGCAGAACTCTGATGTTTAGTTTAAATTTGATCTCAGACTGATGTTTCTCTTTGCCTTATAGGCCAAAGAGAAACATAGAGAAACAAAGAGAATACACAGTATCCTTCTGTGTATTTTCTCTTGGTACCATGATATCTCCAACTGCTTCTTGTTGGGAGACAGTAGCAAGTCTTTCAATGGCGACCCAGAAGTTTCTGGGGTGCAATCAGAAGCGGACCATATCCAACAGCATCTCCAGTGGGTGACCCATAGGAGGCTGGACTCAGTGACAAATTCCTGAAAAGACACCAGGAGGGCGCCAAAGGTAAAGGGAAGTTTCTGGAAGTGATCCACCAGAGGCTGGTACCAGTGGGAAGTTTCTTAAGGGTGACCCAGAGGAGGCTGGACCCAAAAAATGAGCAATTGGAAGAAAACCGTACCCAGTGGCAAGTCTTTGCAGGGTAATCCAGAGGAGTTACACTCCAATAAAGAATTTCTCAAAAGAAATTGGGAGAGCACTGAAGGGAGTTTCTGGACGGTGTTACAGAAGAGGCTGAAGCCAATGAAAAGTTTCTGAAGGGCGACACAGAAGAGGCTCAACCCAATAACAAGATGTTGAAAGAGCAAAGGGCAGGTCACTGCAGGGTGACCAAAGGAGATCAGATCCAATAAAGGATTTCTGAAAAGAGATCAAAAAGGGAAGTTTCTGCAAGGTGATCCAGAAGAGGCTAACCAGAAGATTGTCTGAGCCAACAGTGAATCTCTGATGACTCAGACCCAAGAAAAGGATTCTGGCTAACAACCAGGAGGGCATCAGAGCCAAAGACCAGTTTCTGGAGGGTGACTAGGAGAATTCAACGAGGACTGTAGAGTGATGTGCAGAATCTAGGAGTATTAGGAGGATGAACCCGTGGATGCCAACTCCACTGGAGGACATCTGGAGGTCATAAAGCCAAATGAACTGATGGACAGCCTGATAACGGCTGGATCCAGAAGTTTGGAAGGTCAACTCAGAGAGGCAGGGAGGACGACAGCCGGGCCGGCACTGAACTCCTCTAACAGTGTTGAAACCTCCTCTGCATGAGGCTGGAAAACCTGTTGATTATTTATATTATGGGACAGAAATCAGTTTTCAGAGCTGGAATATACAGTATGAAATCATCCTGCCTGAACATTTTCAGCTTTGTTCTCTTACTGGAAATCAGTCGGGGTGAAACATTTTCTACACCATCCAGCATTTCATCAGCGGCAGTTGTTCTGCTGGACTCATCCTGCTGTCAATAAACTTCTGTTTACCGGCTGATTTTACAGTGAACTCCAACATGGTTTTTCTTTGTTCTCCCATGGAAAACAAAAGCTATCTTCTTTCATTCTCTCCTGTTCATGTCTGTCCTGGGACTGTTTATTGTCAGGGTGAATATTTCATGGCCTTCTCCTCTCCTTCCCAGGTTGTTCTCTGCTGCTCAACTTCCACATGAATAAGAAAGCTGAGGCAACAACAGCTGTTTTCCTCGGCAGGTAGATCCATAACTGGCCTTGGAAGGCCTAAGAAGCCTGGACAGATAGGAGGTGTGGGAATCCCGACAGCCTGTTTTAACTGAAGGTGTAACAGTTTATGAATTTACCATCATCTGCTCTTCATCGGGATGAAGGTAGTCCTGCCTGGAACCCAAAAAAAATGGTTACGGTTACAATAAAATTTGAGTTTTGTCAAACTATCAAATACATTTAGCAATGCCTAATAGTTGACTTCTATGAACAAAAAAGCTATTTCTAAAAATAACTAATACAGAAATGTCTCCTTGAACAACAAAGATTTGGATGGAAGAGACAGAAACTGATTTTTAACCAATACACAAACACCTGTAATTTGTGAATCTGTATTTATTTGCTTGTACTAGAAAGGCAGAGACTTTAATGTGAAAACTGGCACTAAACTACATCTTTACATCTCATAAAGCCAAACAAATGTGCACATAAACTGATTCCTCAGCAGAAAAATGAGAAGAACCTTCTTCTCATTTCACTAATTACACTCTGATTGAAGCATGAAGCTGCCTTGAAACAAAATTAGTTCTGCACTTCCTGGTCAAATTATGACCTCCAGTCCTATTAACCTGAAAGCATTGTGATGTGTAAAAACGCATAATTACTTCAGAAATTGTATATTTATTATATTTTTTGCCTAAAAAACATCTGTAGGTGTAAAAGAAATTATATGCTGTTCTACAAAATTGATCTGTTGAAACAAATAGACATGATGTGATTTGATGTTTACAATATTAGCTACAGCTAACACAATTAGCAGGAGCTAATGCTAAATCAAAACAAATTGAGAAATAGGTAATGGATGTTTAAAGTGGCAATGAAGCATCTTTAAGTCTTTATAACACACTGTACTAATATATTTGAGAAAAGGTTTTAATCTGGATGTTTATCGTAAACATCTTGAGTTAAAAACTGGAGCTTTTTGCTGTATACAGTCAGGTTAGCATTTCCAAGCACCAGAAGCATAAATAGTAGATTTTTCGACCAGATCTCTCCTCTTCATTGATTATCTCCTCTTTTCGCTTCATATTTCAACACGCTTCAGTTTCAATTGACACGACTGAATGTTACTTATTGTGCAAAAGTTACTGTTCTGGCTGGACTGAGATAACGCCGTTAGCACCAAGCGACCGCCATTTTGTTTACGCACTGCAGCGTAAATTTTGTATAAAAGTTTTTTTATTATTACTATTTATGTAAACTAAACAGCCTTACTGAGTTTTTATTGAGTTGTTTTTACACCTGGAATAAATGTTTCCTTTTTTGTGTATTCCTTTAGCAAACTTAAGAATTCAGTTAAATGTTCATAATCTCCTGTAATCTGAAGGTATCTGGGTCAGCTGAAGATCCTTTAAGTGCTAATTGTACGTGTTTGTCCTCAACATGCAGCAGATGAAATCCGGAGCCTATGTCAGCGACTTATTGTTAGTGTCCAAAATTTCAGTTATTTCTGGTTCAACACCTGAATCAAATGATAATTCATCAGCAGGTTTCCCGTCAATGGTCATAATTCACATGACACCCAAATCTTTTCTGTATGTTTGATGGAACAGGCCTTAATTCACTCAAATATTTTAGTGTCTTTTCTGACCACCAGCAGAAGAGACAACACAAATAAACAAAAATGCTTTATTTTTAACCAGTCGGGAAACAGATGTTAAAACTGTGACTGGCAGATGGGTCCGCAGTCTGACCTCGGTGACATCGCTGAACCTGGAGAAATCCGACGGTTCAGCGCCGGCCGCCAGGATGCAGCCGACCGGCTAAAGTCTCAGCTCGACTCTCATCCAAGCAGCTTAGAGCCGTAATTAAATCATTAAATTCTTGTCTACGCTTCACAGAGCCGAGCCAAATTGACTTTCACCAACCTCATTTTCGATTTGAACACCAAATAATGATTTTCTGCCAGTCTAATTACAAAGCTCAACATCTGATCAGGCGGGCATCCGGCCGGGAATTATCACAGGGGCCCGGCATTAGACCTCATTACCAGGCCAAGTGCAGAATTATTACATCTTGTAATTGGACGGGGACATTTATCAGCAGGGTTGGCATGCTCTGCAATAACATGCTCCGTTGAGCGGCGTTCAGAGTCCGCAGAAAACAAAGAGGCTCTGGAAGTTTATTTGGTTTTAACCAACAGAAGACAAGAGGGAGCAAACATCGGCGGCAGGAACTCTGGGAAACTGTCGGGTTTTCTCTGCTCCTGATTTATAAAGAGTTTAACCCAAAACAGCTAAATCAGAGTCAGATTAGAGGACACTGAGCAAAATAAGATGTAACATCTCTGGGTTGTTATCATATGGATCTTCTCAGATATTTGTCATTTCCTCCTCTTCATTCTCACTCTTTCTTTTTCTACCGTTTCCACAAATGGCACCGATCCGTCTTATTAAAGCAGATGACAAATTTTATTCCCGTGGACGATGAGCAAGTTAATGAAGACATTCGTGAGGGTGAAAGAAAGGCGTTGATACATGTTTTTAACAAGTTTTTATTCAAACCTTGCATAGTCACTTGAATTATATTTGTCTTGAACTCTTTATATTCAAGCTGATGTACACAACAGGTTATGTCGAATTTTATGTGGAGGGTAATAACATTTAAGTATTTAAAATAAGAGAGTTGAAAGAGAATGAAAGTTGCACCTAAATGTAAAATTAAGATTTTAAAATGAAACAATATGTGTTGTATTTAAGTTCCATATCTTTCTAGTTGAGAATTCATCACTGCATGTAAAGAAACTGCAGAGAGTTTCCAGGTGACTTTTAACAAAACCCAGCAGGAAGTCAAACATGGAGGTCCAATGCTTCATAGGACGCTGACTGATGCACCGCCCCGAACTCCAGGTGGAGCTGTCCTTGACTGCGAGAACGAGAAAGACGCAGTGACGGAAGAGCAAAGCGCTGCGTCCGGCGACCGGGGCAAAACATCCGACCTGCAAACATGGCCGACAGACGACATCAGAATCACAGAGACAACAGCAACACGACAACACTTCCACAACACAATAAGCATCGTTTCAATAACGCTCCAATTAGGCCAGTGACTTCCCATCCATCCGAAAAGTGAATGTTTTAGTTTATTTATTCTTGGATCAAAAGGAAATTCAAATTAACACCAAAACATAAGTTTTGCTTAGCGGTTAGCATCATTCGCTCACTTGTGTGAGGATCTGCTTTGCAGAAGATGTCCGTGCAGCCGCTCCAGTACTGAACCGCTGTCTTCCCATGGTAATCTCTGATGTTCGTTTTAGCATCTGGTGAAGAGAAAAATACACCTCAAAGTGTCTGATTATATAGATTTTCATTTAAACAGTACATTTTATTGTTTTTAGACTTTTAGATCTCTTATCCTCAATTTGTCTACTTTACTCAGATTTTTGGCCAGTGAATAAGGACTGAAAAGCAAACAAATGAAGCAGTAAGATATTTCATGGAAGTCTGGCGGACATAAAGGAAAATAAGTCAGGACTGAATTAGGAGTTTAGCACAAAATAGCCAGTATTTATTCCTGCTTTTATAGAAGAGCTGAAAACAGTGGGATGCTCTGTTTGGATAGAGTAGCGACATAGCGATCGTAAAGTCCATCTTTATGTCACTGCATGATGTGCAGACAGACCTATGGGGTCATCAAAGCTGAACCAATCAAATAATGAAGCCTGCAGCTGACCTTCATTAACAAACGGTTAGGCCTGTGCATGAGGAACCACTTTAAGCTCTTCAACCTCCACAAACAGGCTCAGAGAAAAGCTCAGAGACCACACACAGACACGGTGAGTAATTAGAGATAAAACGTGAAGCTGAGGAGGTCAACGCCTTCCTCTGACTGAGGAGAGACGGCAGCTTCTCAGGATGAATAACACAGCAACAACATCCAGGTTCACTCCAGCAGAGCCACACCTGCTGGTCTGCTTATCTGAAGCACCAAACTCCCAGGAAACTTCAAACTGGAAAGAAACACAGAGTGTGTCTGTGAATAAACTGAAAAGCGTGCACCAGGTCAGTTTGAAAGGTGACCAATTATGCTTCCTGGAACAGGTTAAGACAGATCTATGGGCTATACAAAACTTTTTCATGACACTTTATGCACAAAATCATTCTTCAATAACCAGATTTTAGTCTGATCCTTTCATATTGAGCTGTTTTAAAGGCTCTTGTCGCTTTAAATGCAAATGAGTTCCACGCCCCCCAACTCAACGTTTGCACTTGCATGTGAAAATGGCTGCGAACAGATATGCAATTACACAACCGTACATCTTTGAAAAGCAGAAGTGGAGCCTCCAGCACAACCAACAAGAGTGCAGCAACTGATTTCTGGATGGTGAATCAACAACAAAACAATGTCTTTTCCAGCAGCCATTGTACATAGGATACAGTGTTGAAACCAGTGGGAGGTTGCTAGGTATCAGGGTTGGCTTCGTTGCGGTTGCTACGGTGCCTGCTGATCTGTGACGTTACTTTCTGAAGGCTTTTGAAATGACACATTTTCCAGACATCAAAATAAAAAAACAATAATTTTAATAAAAATAATAGTTTTTATTTATAACTTTTCAAGACACTCAAAGATGCTGTACGGTAATAAAGTAAAAACACAAAAACAAGTGAGAATAAGCAAACATGCTGGAACTTCCCTGGGGTTGCTAGGTAACGGGCTGGGCTCCACCGGTGTTGCTAGGTAACGGGGTAACAGCCTGCTGATTTGTGACGTTACATTGTGAAGGCTTTTGAAACGGCTCATTTTCCATAGCCTAAAAAACATTAACTTATTGAAACGGCTTGGTGAGTTTTTTTTAGAAGCATCAGAGACCCAAATGGAAGCATAAAGAAAGTACAAAATGTGACTTTTGCATAAAAGGTCTCCTTTAAGGCTGAAGCTGAGCTATAATGAATGAAAACACACCAAAGCTGGATGATGATTGAGAAAGTCAAACCTATTGAGATGCTGTGGGGCGACTTGAAACTGGCTGTGACAGCAAGAAACCCCTGAAACATCTCACAGCTGAAAGTGAGGAGTTCCTCCTAACTTTTTAGCGGTGGGTGTAATTTTCCTGAAATAAAACACAAACTGCTGGAGTGAAGAGTTTAGTTTCCCTCAGCTGGAGTTTAAAGATCCTGTTTCATGTGAAGTGTGTTCAAGCGACGCGCGTCCTTCTCTCTCTGCTGCGGAGAGCAGCTCGGATTTCTCTAAAGTCGCAGCAGAAACTGTGTCTAACGCTGGTAGGAGGACGGGGGTGGGAGTTAAAGTGTCGGTAATGACGAGGGTCGGTTACCGTTGGTAACCATTAGCCGCTCCGCTCAGCCTCCAGCCTCCTCAGGTGGGACATCAACACGAGCCGCAAGCCTCCCGGTTTTACTTCACAAAACTGTCAAAGTTAAACAACAGATCCGCCTACAGCTGAGGTGGAAACATGACGAAATAATGCAACAACCTGAGATTTACATCCGAATGCAGTACCAGTAATCTGTGTGTCCAAAAATATCCCTATAATCAGGCGTCCTACAGACTTTGCGAACAATAGTCTAGGATTTATTGCCATTTTAAAACCTAATTTGACTTGACGATTCTGTTGGCTTTGTTCTCATTATTGTAAAACACTGAATGTGTTAAAGGCGAAAACTTACATTTTGCATATTTCCATACTTCAATTTGGGTTTCTACTGTTCCTAAAGCACACGTGTCAAACTCAAGGCCCGTGGGCCAAATGTGGCCCGCAGTAGCTCTTTATGTGGCCCTCCAGACTCCAAATTACATCAATAGGTCCGTCTAGCTTTTCAGCAAATCTGCGAAACCCAAACAAAATTCACACAGTCTACAAATTCCCACATTGTTTTCCAGATTTGTACTGCAAATTTTTCTCAAAATATTTGGGCATGTGGCCTCAGCCTTCCTTGATGTCAAGTTATAGCACAAATATAAAAATTCCTTAGAAATATTTTTAAATTAGGACCACAAATTATGATCACTGAAATCAAAATCTATCGTTTCGGTTGCAAAAAACACACAAAATTCTGGATGGACTGATCAGTGTGAAAAGATCTTCAATATTATTTAATTTTAAGAAACACTTACTGAATACTGAATACAAATATTTATTGGTATTTTAACTATTGAATGGGTTTTATCAATACATTCTGGCTCAACCGGCCCTTTAAGAACATTCTGATTTTTGATAAAAACGAAAATGAGTTTGACACCCCTGTTCTAAAGAAGCAGGCCAAAAAAAACATCTGCCACTTTCTGGCAAAAAGTTAATGTTTAGTGCTCGTTGTTACTGTCGTTATTTTTAATCTCTATAATTGGACTTTGAGTTTCGCTTTATAAATAAATTGCATTATTTTTATAATTTTACTTGGTGTTTGGAAAATAAGCTGTTTCAAAAACCTTCAGAAAGTAACGTCACAAATCAGTAGGCACTCTAGCAAAGCCGAGCCCTGTTGCCTAGCATCCCCAGCAGAGTGCCAGCACGTTTGGTCAGCTGGTTTTACACTATAATGGCTGCTGGAAAAGACAAGTGTTTTGTTGACTTACCATCCAGAAACCACTGGCTGCATTCTTCTTGATTGTGCAGGATGCTCTACTAATGCTTTTCAAAGATAATTTTGGACCAATCTATCCACATAAAGCCACATGGATCCACGGGTTGTGTGGTAAATGGTCCAGGTCCGTCATGGAGGCAGCTGGAGACCGGAGCATGGAGGAATGGAGGCGGAGGAGGTTCGACTGTCAATCTGAGCTCTTTGTTGGCAGCAGCGATTTGCATCAATGCTTTCTTCTGGCCGGTGAGTCTGTGAGGCGTAAAGATGAAGAATCCCTCGCTGACTGACGCTCGCTGTCTGAATATCAATTCGAAATGTGCATATAAAGAAAACCTGCCTGGAAAACAGACTGACAGCAGAGAAAAAGATATTCTCCTGACGTTGCGATTGTTTCTTAAAATGTATCTGAATGTCTAGTCTGCACAGAAGCAGCACAAGTGGAGCTTATATTAATGGAAAATATCAGTTTCCCATCCAAAGGGCCTTTTTTCAGATTAAAACTGAGCCAAACTTATGTAAATAACACAAAATGTGTTTCTTTTGGGTGCGACTCACTGTATGCGCTGATGAGGGTCTGAACCACCTCCTGATGTCCGTGAATGGAGGCGAGATGAAGAGCGGTGTAACCCTGAAAATAATGACACAAGACAAGCTGGGAACTCCCAACTTCTTCTATTTACATCAATAATTACAAAAAATAAATAAATAATAATAGTTTTAAAGTGAGTCAAAACTGTACCAAGTAAAATAAATCACTCTTCCTTTACTGCAGGATAAAAAAAGTCTGTTGCTGATTGATTTTCTGTCAAACTAATTTTTGGAGGGGTTTTTTTGCACAAAGCTCTATATTTTAAGCAGTAATAGAAATATAACTTTCAAATGTACTTATTAATATGCAAACTAGATGCTTCCTGCACAAAAATACCTGCAATACCTGGAAAACATTTTGTTAACCAAGCAAGGACTTTCAAGCTCAGTTCATGGCCTTAAACGGTGCAGAAATTAGCAGAAAACTGCCTAAAGGAAGATGATGATTCTCATGTAAGTTTTATATCAAGTCGTTTCCATTCAGGGACAAACACGCCGGTTAACCCTTTCCTGCAGAATTGGTAGTTAAATTAATGAAAATACGTCTTCATATTCTTCTAATGAACTAGGGAGAGAAAAATGTAAACAAATACTGAAAATGCTATCATGAAGGGCTGAAGCAATAAATTGGATTAATCGATGATTGAAATAATCACTAGTACTAATTTAGTATTTGAATAATTAACTGGAGTGTACAGACTCAAAAAAGGCCATTTGCTGAAAAAATATAATTTTGAGAGCAGTAAATAATCCAAAACTATGCAGAAATATATATACACTTTGAACTGGAGGTAAAGAAATATATAAATAAATCTGCTGAAGTGGCATAACATTAGCTTCACCTCGTTCAAATTCTTTAAAGAATTATCCAATTAAGCAGATTTTGTTACCCAATTATAAACTGGTTATAAAAAATAAATCAACATCAGCTTTACATGTTACAAGTATTTTCTTAGCAGAACTGCAGAAACACAAAATCTTACCAAGTATTTTTTTGTCTAGTTTCTAGTGTGAATGTCTTAGAACTCCTGAAATAAAACTAAACTAAATTACAAATAACTTTTTAGCAAGAAATATGAGCTTGTTTTTAGTCAATAAACATTGAATATTAACAAATATACAAAGTATTAGTTCTACCGGTACATTGTTTCACTTATGGAAAAATGTCTTTTGTATGTGGAATAATTTGCCAGTAGAACTAGTACTTTTTTAAAACTAATATTAAGAGATTATTGACAAAACAAACTCCTATATCTTGCAGAAAAGTTACTTGTAAGATAGTTTTTGTCTTATTTTAAGTGAACTAAGATATTTACACTAGAAACTAGACAATAAAATACTTGATAAAATATTGTTTATGCCCAACAATTGTTTAAATGTTTGTCTTAATTCAAAAAGGAATTATTTGTTTGCATCTTTTAATGTGTTTCTTAAACAAAAAATCTGCAGGATGTGCCTTTTCTTTTATCTGAGTAATCGTCAGTATATTTGACGATAGATTTGATAGATTACAATCAAATTTGATTGTAATCTATCAATCAAATTTGATAGATTTATCGATAACTAAAATAATCGTTTTTTCCAGCCCTAACTGCAAAGATATGCAAAATAAAGAAACTAAATAAATGCATAGCAACAAGATGATTGGCTGATTAGTATATTAGTGCTCAAAGGCTGAGCAATCAGATTCAAATCAAGCATGAATAAACCAATATATTTAAATAAAGTGTAAATTGGAAGTTATTTTACTCTGCAGTCTTCAGATTTGATCACTTCCTGTTCTTTGTGTCCATTTGTTTCCTTCGCTGCTGTCAGAAACTCATCGTCTTAGAGCCGGAATCGTGTTAAACGTGAGTCGTTTGTAGTTTTTGACGACCTACTGCTCGTCACCCGGAGCTGCTGTCAGCGTCAGAGACGAGCAGACGCTCTCCTCGCTGCCAGAAAGCCGTTTAAACCCGACTCCGTTGACAGAAGACTCAAAGCAGAGGTGGAAGTCTGCGTTCATTAGGAAGACGAGTCTGTAGATTACGCGGTAAACTCTCATCACAGCCTTGGCCCTGGAGGACGTTTGATGTGGAAACACAAAGATTCCTCCTCTCCGTCACACTCTTCCTGCTGTCCTAGCAGCAGCGAGACAACCAGCCGACTCTGGATCAGAGGAGACTGAGTCATTTTCGCCTTTTAAAACAAGGATTTTGCTTTTCCAGACCAGCAGCTGCTACAGAAGGCCGACTGTTAGCTGCCACTTTCAAGGGTCTGGATGTCAAAGGAAGACAGGCAGCATGAAGACGTAAATATCTGACATTTTCCTCAAACGCTGAGCTGCTTTCATTTTTTCAGACTCTCTTTGAGTCTAATATCAGCTCTAAAGGCCACAGCAGCAGGGGGTTCTGGGAGTCACATCAAGGCCAGACGGCGAGCCGGAAAGGAACCATCCACCTGGAGCACAAACTGGTCTGATCTGTGCTCCATTCAACAACATTAAATCTCTGATTGTTTTGCAAAAACAATCAGAGATTTGTTGGTTGGCAGATCATCAGTAGAGCTGAGAGGCAAGCCTGGCCTTTGCCCTCTAGTTGATTATCATCTCCCTTCAGTGCTCTGTCTGGGATTTCTCCCATTGAGCTGGATTTCTCCAGTTGAATTTGAATCGGTGAAAAGAAGGAGATTTTGTGAATGATGGCGTCGATTTTCTACACGGTTTTAAAATTGCAGTTTCAGTAACAGCAGCAGAGGAAGTGAACAAAGCCGTTCAGTCTGTGTTGGATGAAAATCCCATGAGAACAATATTATTTATTTCACACAATGTGGCAGAGATATTTATTTTTATGAAGAACTTTGTCGATCAAGAGAAGAAGGCCAACACTGATCTAAGGAAACTAAATTCAACTGCAGAAAAAACAGACAAGGATAAACTAAGAAGCAAACACAAAGGAATGGACGAATATGGCAACAACTTTTAAACAATAATGGATTCAGATAGAAAACTAAATATGGCTAACCTAAATAGTAATAATGAACCCAAGAAAGAATCAGAAAAGAAACAATAAATAGAACTGAAGCACAAATACTAGCAGATCATGAGACTTTATTTTAGGCTTTTAAGTAAAAGAAAGTTGGTGAATTTGTTGAGTAAAACTCAGCTTCAGACTTTGGATGCGCAAAATGTCAGTAGCTGCGTCTCCATTATAAATGAGCCCAAAAAACTTTAAAACCCCTCCCCACAATTTTGAAAATGCGATGTTTCCATTAAATAAGAAACGCATGTGAATAAGTTTGTTCAGGCGAAAAGTCATTAAAAACACGGTGCGCCATCATCATCCGACCACTTCCTGTTGTCCTCTTCATAGTTTCCACCAGTAGCAACATCCGATTGCTGATCACATGACTCATGCGATGCAAAAAGTGTTTCCATTGCAGTTTTGTCAAATACAGTAATTCTGATAACGCCAACAAAACCAAATTGAAACTGAAGTGTTTCCATTGAGCAAATTTATTTCTATAATTCCAGTTTTCGCTGTTATATGATCAATGGAAACGCAGCTACTGATTTGCACTCCAAATACCCTCATGTCTATTGTGTTAAATCCAAACTCAAAATGAATGGTCTCTACCTACTGACAGCTAAAACACAAATTTATGTTTTATAAATGTAAGGAGACACTGGAAGGTGACTCACCCCCTTCAGCGAGGAGTGGAGAGAAACGGAGAATCAGAAAACACCAGGAAATGTTTTGGCTCTGATCATTTAAAATATGTTTCATTATATACAAGATTTAAGAAATTAAAAAGATCAGAAACTCACATGCTGTCAGATCAGCGAAGAGAAAGAAAAGATCATTGAAATAAAAATTATCAAACTTTCATTTCCATCCATCCATCCATTCATCCTTCTTCCCAGTAATGAATCAAAGGAAATCTCAGAGCTTTTCCTTAAAAATCTTAAACTAAATCTTTTAGTTTTTCCGGATTTGTTCTCCTTTTTTTCCCACATTCAGGCGACTCTTCATACGGATACAGACCAGGAAAATCCATCCTGTTGAAATCCTCCAGTGAATCCCAAACGTTTTTCTCGACTTCTTGCTGTTTTATGGATTATTGATTTTTGATTTATATGCGACTCCAACAGAGGCTATTTCAATCAGAGCCATTACTGCTTTAACGATCAGAGACAGAAAGTTAATTATGTAGTTATGGAGCCAATAAGTGACTTGTCTGCTATGGTTTAATCTGCCGGGAAAAAACATTATCTTCTACAGGCACATCTTCATCGGCAGAGGAAGAGGAGCGGAGGAGGAAGAGGACTGGGATCCTGTGTTAAATCCTCCAGGATTTAATCAATCCATCCATCCATCCATCCATCCATCCATCCATCCATCCATCCATCATCCATCCATCCATCCATCCATCCATCCATCATCCATCCATCATCCATCCATCCATCCATCCATCCATCCATCCATCCATCCATCCATC
>CAEGAD010083357.1:0-25307 GCA_903067055.1 Poeciliopsis paucimaculata | reverse complement strand
TTATTTATGCTATAGTTATCTGAATAACTCTTAATATGTTATGCTAACATACCAGGCACGTTCTCAGTTCGTTGTTTGTCATGTAACGTTAGCATACTGTACAATTATTCAGCCTGTTGTTGCCTCTATTCTATTTTTATTGCCTTTCAAGATGACATGTCTGTTCTTGGTGTTGGATTTTATCAAAAAAATTTGCCTCAAAAATGCGACTTGTACTCCAGCGCGACTTATAGTCCAGAAAATACGGTAATAATAATTTAATTGTATAGTTCATGTGACCTAAAGATGAACAATTTAGATTTAGCAAACAGCTTCAGTGATTACAGATAGAAACTAGTGATCAGGCCTGAAATCTGGGTTAGTGATGGACTCTGACCCGAACATTCAGAACCACGTGACGACAAAGCCAGCCTTCTATCACCTAAATAATATTTCCAGGATTAAAGAAAGATCTAGAGAAAATCACCCATGCCTTTATCTTTAATTGCATTAATTACTGCAACAGTGTTTTCACAGATCAGCCTAAAAAATTAAAACGTTGCTGCAACAGGAAGGTCTTAGTCAGGAAGCTCTAACTTCTAGCTTCTAGCTCTAACCAGGAAGTTAGAGCACATCACTCCAGTTTTAAAGTTCCTACACTGGCTCCCAGTCGTTCAAATAACATCTTGTCATTAGTTTATAAATCACTGAACGGCTTAGCACTACAGTACATTAAAGATCTGCTGTTGTCATAGCAACCTTCCCGACCTTTCAAGCTTTCTGGTTCAGCTCTGCTCTGCATCCCCAAAACCAGAACCACCACAATGTGCACCACAATGGAACAAATTGCCAGAAAACTGCAAAACAGCCGAAACACCGAGTTCCTCCAAATCAAGGCTAAAAACTCACCTGTTTAGAGTTGTTTTTGAACTATAATAACTGGAACGTTAATAAACATTTGACGTGTTTTCATCATTTTAACAATCAGAACAGCAAATGAAATGTTATTGGTTTTCACAAATGTTGCTTGATGTGTTCATAATGTTTTTAGGTTAGCTAAAGTGCTTTTCAGTTGGTAAAATAAGACAAAACATAACAGATACAATTAAATTAAAAAATGATAGAAGTGTCACTCACTTTGAACATGTATGTGTTCATCTAAAGAGGCTGAGGTTAGCGTTTTCTCATAATATAGGCTGAATAAAATTGCTGTCAATTTTTGACTGTGTAACTTCATAACACTTCATACGTTACAAATCATAAGGAAATTAAACAGTTTGTTTGTAAGGACTAAGTACCAGGTGTGAAAACAACCAGTGGTGTTTCTTTAATGAATGGCGCCCTTAGCAAGCCCTTTATTTTTCTGCCTCCCAACAAATAAAAATGCAGAAAATCATTTGAGAATCAGCGGTGGAATAAAATGCTGTTCACTTCTGCAAAAGCATGCTACCTAATCTTCACTTTAACGCTCTCTGATTGCATAAAAGCAGCAGAAGTAGTGTAAGTTATATATGTTTTTCAATCTAGCTCTTATGCGCCCCCTTTTTCTAATGTCGCCCTTACTGCCACTGATTATCATTCAGATTTAAAGAAAAATATGATTTTATTGTGTTGGTTTTAGCATTTATGATTGGGGTTGCTAGGTAATTTGTGATGCCCAATAAAAAATTGCGTAATCAGCAAAACTTCAAGACGTTTAAAGCTTTCATAGCTGTTATTTGCCTCAAGATTTAAAGAGAATCTGAATAAATTAAAAATACATTTACATCTATGTAAATAATTTGCAATTTGTACTTAGAAAAAGATTGTGTAAATAGTTTTTTGCTTGATGCATTGATATATGTATAACGATGCTTCTCCATAGTTGCAAACAATTAAAAGCCGTGCTTTGTCATTGGGTGTCGTGTTTATTGGCCTCACTTCAACATTTTCATGTTTGCTTTTGGAGCTGTCCTCAAGTCTGTGTTTACACAGCCGTCTCTGGCAGAACGCACAATGTACTGTAGGTGGAGAAAACGCAGACATAATGAGAAGCCTGCGACTGATCCTCTTTCATGCTGCTTATAACACAAAACATGCGTGGAAAACGCATAAAGAGGAAATTACTCTGCAGCTGATAATCACAGTGATGTGTGACAAGTCATTTCCTCACGACGTATGAATGTGACGTGGGAAAGCAACAAAACTAAATCTTGTTTTGGGACGCCACAATAAAGGTTTCCAAACATCTTTGAGTTCATTTTTATTAATTTTAATAACAAAAATAGATTAAAACTACTTCTAAGTTAAATATTTAGTATTATAAAGGCATAAAATATGTTACATTTTCAATTTGACAGATTTTTTTCAGACGGAAACCAAGCACTGTTGTATGTTTATTTCTGGAACGAGAATAGCTTTCATCCAGACCTACATTTATAGATAGACCTATAATGCAAATGAAGAAAGAAAACAAATTCTTTAAAATAATATTTTAATTTATTTCAATCAAGAACTCATGCAGATATACAGACGAAATTAAGAGCCCACTGCACTGAATTTCATTGAAAACCTCCTGGTTATTCCACTACATGTTGATTTCTGAACTCTTCCTGCGTTAAAACATTAGTATTGTTGTTTCTAAATTAATATTAACTTGTTTTTGTTGCGTTATTTGAGGTCTGAAATCACTGCATCTTTTTTTGTTATTTTGACTATTTCTCATTTTCTGCAAATAAATATTATATTTTTGCTTAGAATTTCAGAGACATGTTGTCAGTAGTTCATAGAATAAAAAAACAATGTTCATTTTCCTCAAACGTATTCCTATAAAACCGTAAAATCAGAGAAACTGATCATTTTAAGTTGTCTCCATTTTTTCCAAAGCTGTATGTGCAAACCTTTATAGTCATTGGTGCTGATGAAAAAAAAAAAAAAAAAAAAAAATCTGTGAATGTGACTTTTTAAAAAAAAATTATTATTTTTAAGCATATTCCCCAGCTAAACTGTAAATTACCATCCACAGGCAACATAAACAGCATTTTGAATCATATTTTTAAGGTTTAAACACTCATTTAAAATGTCTTTTCCTTACTGCATATTGCCCTAAAAGTTGCGAATGTATCAACTTTGCAGGTTATTGTTAAGCTTACAGTATTATCACTTACACAGAAGCAATATTTGACACACACAATATAGATTTTTGTTCTATTAAGAGTTTCTATTCATTGTAACAGTTGTGTTCAACAGGTGGCTCCATGTCAGTCTCGCTCAGTTGCTCTGTACCTTTCTCCACCAGCAGAGGGCGACATTCGCTCTGCCGTCTGTCACCTACAACTCTGGCCCCTCCCGTCACCACCGAAGCGGTAACCTCTCCTAGTCCCCCCCCAGCCCCGAGTCTTGTTGCCGTGGAGACAGCTCAGACGAGCAGGTGATGCATTGACAGGGAGCAGATGGTTCCCTGTGGAGGTAAGCACGGCTGAACAATGCTTCCATATTCATCATAAAGTCTTGCTGACTCTCGGTGTCTCCCTCCTTCAACTGTGTTTGCATGCATAACTTCAAAGCTGAAACACACACACACACACAGTCATGTTTTCATCACTTGTGGGGACTTTACGTTGACTTATATTCATTTTCTACAGCTAAACCCTTGCCCTCTCACTAATCCTAACAATTATATACCAAACTCTTACCCCAACGCTAGCCCTTCCCCTATCAATCACATACCTAACCCCTAACCCATTTTCTTGGTACCTAGAAAATGTCCCCACAAGGAGCTGTGGTCCCCACAACCCCTGTTCTGTTGCAGACAGAAATGGGTCCCCACCAGGTTATAAAAACCTGGTTCACTGGTTTGTTGACCTGATGGTTCTGCGAATACAGCAGAGTTTGTACAGTCTGAGCAAGGTTGTGGCAAGTTAAAGTGGGGCACCGTGGTCTCCAGGGGGGGGGGCTGTGGGAGCCTCAGAAAATTTGAGAGAAGTTGAAGCAAAAAATCCAATCCCAATTTTTTTTTTTTAATCTTACAATTTTTGTTTTATGTTATTCAATCTTTTTACATATATAAAATATAAGTTAAAATAATAGATTTAAATGTTATTTCTTTCACTCCATTTTCTGATTGGCTTCCTCAAGAAAACCCAGCAGTGGATGGCACTGCTGCAATAAACCTACAAGAACCATGGAAATAAAATGAAATGAATTTGGTGTGATTAATATAAGATATTACATATTACAAATTGCATGAATTAAAATCAGATGGTATGAGGCAGCATTTATGCTAAATGATTGTAATAATTATTGAGTAGTGAATAGCAAACATTCTAAAAGTTAATGTGTCTTTACATATTTTGTACCATTGCCTGATGGTTTGTAAAACTTTCCCCTCAACCTGATGAATAGAAGCTAGTTTACTGTATTTTAGATGGAGGCGTTTGTGTCCTGCAGGTGTTCCTGAGCTTTTCGCCGCAGTAACTCACTCCTCTAAAGAAGCTCTGTCTTTAGCCGCTGTCTCCCTTGGAGATAAAGTACAGACACCCCTCTCTGCCTGCCTCTTTCATTCAGCTAACTCCTGAATAATCCAACAACAATACGCTTCTCCAAGGCAGTGTGCAGCGATTCCACCCTCGTTTCGGGAGGAGGGGATCGGCTAATGCATGTAAAACACAGCCATTTTTTTCCTTGAATAAGTGGTGAAGGGGAAAAAGTGTGTGTCACAATAGAAGCTGTGAAGCACTACGCTTAACCCACCACACCTGGAGCACACAACGGGGAGTGAAAGTGGCAGGCCACCTCTCCTCCCCCCCCGACTTCACCCATCATCACCTATCAAAACAGGCTGTAGGAAGCTGGGTTGGGCTGACGGGGGAGAGGGGCCCGGCTAAGATAAAGACGCACAGTGAGGAGCCATTCAAGGGCCCTGTCCCATAATGGAGTCACTAATAGGTGCCTATTCAGTGGGGAAAGTGTTTGCTGGAGAAGGGAGAGAGAAAAAAAGTTTCAGGGAAGCAACAATCACTTTGTCTGAGGCCTTGTGTATGTAAAATTTATGCAGCACTCCACCCCGTCCCCAACTCTTTCTGCTGTCCTTTCATTTAAAGAGCGTCACCACTGAATAGGCGACATACATAGTTTGGAGTCTTTCTTTCATCCTTACTTGAAAATAAACTGAATAGTCGGCTCTCGAGCGAGTCCAGTCTGAGGTTGTTCTCAGAAAACTCGTGCTGTAAACTTACAGAGATGGCCAGCATTTACACAATAATGTAATGTAATGTCTTTACTGATTGGTTTAAATGTAAAATCTGTCTAAAAAGCAGGAGAAGTTGCAAGAAAACTTCAGTTTGAACAGTTTATGAGCTGTAAGGGTATTCTTTCTTTTACTGTGGTTCTTTAATTTTTTTTTTCTTTGAAACTAATATTGTTTGGTGTTTTGTGTTCTCCTTTTTTATGTTTATAAACTGCTATTTTGGTTGACGTTGCTTCAGAAACCTGCATTCTTGTTTGTTGTGCAGGAGACTCCACTTCTGCTTTTCAAAGATGTATAATCGCGTATCTTTTCGCAACAATTTTCATAAGCGAGTGTAAACGTTGAGTTGGGGGCGGGGGGTTTGGCCAGCAGCAAATTATTTGGCTTACAAGTGACAATAGGCCCTAAAACATCTTGTTTTGACAGGAGTTAAAAATAGGCAGAACTGAGCAGAAGAACAATAATTTTGTGCAAAAAATATAATGAATATGTTTTGTATAGGCCTATCGTAATCTCTTCAAGGAAGCATTGGTACCCTTTAAAAATGAAGGAAAGCGGCAGAATAAGTAGTGGCTCGCCTGAAAGCAAGATATTGCTTATTTTAAGTAAAATATTCCTTAATATTGATGAAAAAGTTCTGGTTCCATTGGCAGACAAGTACTTTTTTATTAAAATTAAGGGTTTATTGACTTAAACAAGCTCCTATAGTTTGGTGAAAGGTTACATAGAAGTTCATTTTGTCTGATTTCAAGTGTATTAATATATGTGCTCTAGCAACTAGACCAAAATACTTGGTAAGATTTTGTGTTTTTGCAGTGAGGACACCCACTGCCACTACTCCTCAGCAGGGGAGCTGCCCTCGTGGGTGACCTGACTAATCTGGAAATGCTGAGACCATATTGTAAGAGATTGAATACAATACGGCGGCCATATTGTGGTTAGCGTCAAGCGGCTTAGCTGACAGATTGATGAGTTGAGAAAATAGCTGCGCTAACCAGGGGACAAGCGGAGGTTCCCAGCATGGCATGGTAACCGGGGTTTGGAGTCAGGCCTGCTGCCCACAGCAGCCGGTGCAGGTCACGGCTCTTTGAATGTCCGTCCCGCTCCTGACAAAGGGCAGCGTGTGGTGGGCAGGGCAGCTTTCCTTAAAACAGCATGACAGCTCTTGTAATTGTGTTTTTATGTGTCTTGTGGAAAGCTTTGTCAGCTCTTCTGTGCTGATGTATGTGTTTGTTAGTGTCCTCATTAAAAGGATGTGCTTAAATGTTGTTTGTTCTTTCAATATAAGGATTTTTTTGTCTAAGAATACATTGACAACCATTCTGCATTGACTACCAAGAGTTTCATTATTCCGATGGGGCGCTGTAAGGAAATGTGTATTTATGACTCCAGTAAACATCACCTACCAGTAAGAGGAGCTATTTTTGATTTGATTTGGTGTCACTATCATTCTGTTGTGTGAAAAAGTGTAAAAAGTAGTTTTTATGACTAAAATAAGCGAATTTTGTCAAGACATTGGAATATATTTCCATATCAAAGATAACCAGAGTAAATGCAAAAAGCAGTTTTCTATAGATTTTGCTTTTTTTAGGTGGATTTTGGCAATAAACTTGTGTTTTTTGGTGTGCTGAAAATGAGCGGTTTCAAATATCTTTGGAATGTAATGTCACAAATTAGAATTGAGCTTCGCCTAGCAACCCCAGGGGAACTCAGCCTGTTACCCAGCAACGCCAGCAGAACTCCACTCGTCTCCTAGCAACCCAAGCTGAGCTCCAGCAGTAATGTTCAGCTGATTTTACCACTGTATGTGCTGAGCAATGGCTACTGGAAAAGTGTTCTGTTGACTTACCATCCAGGAACCACTTGCTGAGTTATTGTTCGTTGTGCAGGAGGCTCTACTAGTACTTTTTAAAGATGTACGGCTATATAATTGCGCATTTGTTTGCAGCCATTTTCACATGTGAGTGTAAACTGAGTTGGATAGGTCATCTTTAAAAGTTCACCCTTATCTATGTCACATTGAATTTCCCTTTGTGATCAATACAGTATTTTTGAACTGAATAAAGATAATGGTCGACAATGAATAGGTTATGTCAAAATTCTCTTTCCTGTAACATGAGGGAATTTGAAGTTGTACTGAAAAATAGACAAAAAACTCATGTTATAATTGAGTTTGGATTAAAATTCATGTATTTGATATATTTAGATTTGACAATATTATCCGGATGAATCAGGACTTTCCAGCTTTTTGTCCCTTTTGGACACTTTTTCCTTGCCGTCTCCTAGCAACCGGTCCTCTGGCATCTGGATTATGCGGACCTGCTCTGCAGAGCCCCCACCAGCTTCAACACAGAGAGACCTCAGACAGAGTTAGTTACGTTAAAGAGAGGTCTTGATCTCACAAGCCAAAAGAAGCTTATTCAAGTCGTGTTGGATCCTTTTGCTTTGGAAAAACGTAAATAAAGCTCTTCCCTTGGTCAAATGGTGAGAACACTGCAAAAACTCAAAATCTTACCAAATACTTTTGGTCTATTCTATTGTAAATGAGATAAAACTAACTCAAAAGTGACTTTTCAGCAAATTATAAGAGCTTGTTTTAAGTAAATAATTTCTTAATATTGATTTAAAAGAAAAAATGCTCAATCAGCAGGAATCAACATGGCAACCAGTGTCATCCCTTAGAAGCTTATTCTTAATATTAACCCTTCAGAACCAAAGAAAACACAACTTTGACTTGAATTGGCACTTATTCAGGTCAAATTCAATTCAAAAATGTTTTCTTGATCTCAAAAGGGAAATTAAATAATGAAAAAAATGTCTTTTTCATCAATATTAAGGAATTTGTCACTTAAAGTGAGTTATATCTTGCTGAAAAGTTACTTGTAAGTACACAATAAATTAATGATTTGTCTTATTTAATATATTTTCACTAGAACTAGATCAAAAATACTTGGTAATATCTGGTGGTAGTATGCGATTGCCCTACTTTTCCAGCAGAAATACATTTTGTGTCATGAGAGTAACTGTTTGCCGGTTACCATAGAAACCGCTCCACATTCCTCTCGTTAATATTAAACCAAGAACTTTCTTTCCTGCGCTGCGTCCGGCCCGACACTCACTCTTCGTAATGAGCTCAGATTGCAGATGCAGATCTAGAGCTTCTCAGGGCAGAGCGCACAGCCACAGGCCGGCCGACTCCGGCCGCCTCTGATTTGTGGAATCGATAGGCTCCATTGTTATCACAAAGCTCGCCACTATGCGCCTCTAATGTAATTAAGAAGAGGAGATTTATGCTGCTGTGTGTCAGCCCAGAACCTGATCCATGTTGCGTCTGGAGTCGGGTTGAAAAGCTGTCTTTCTCTCCAGCTGCTCCCGATTCCTGCTCTGGACTCTGTCACTCTGGGCTGCACAGCTGTTCAATGTTTAATTCAAAGTGCTGCTCTGTTGTTACCCTCGTTTCTTCTGTACATGTGACAGAAAAGTGACAGATGAAGTTCACTACTTCAACATGCGTTTAGTCAAGTAAATGAAATGAATAAAAAGGTATTTGATGTTTTAATTAATTACTCAGTCCTTGAGTAGCATTTAAAGATTACTTAATGAGGCGGACCAAATTATAAAGTTATGTGGAAATCTCGGTATTTAAGGCCACAATAAAAATGTTTCTTATAAACGAGTACTGGGGCCATACTAAGAAATATTAAAGTTGCAAGAAAAAAGTTATATTTTTACAAGAATAGTCATAAAATTCAGGGAATAATGTTGCAGTATTATGAGAATAAAGTTGAAATAATGCAAGAACAAAGTTGTAGTATTACAAGAATACTCATATTACAAAAATAAAGCTGAAATAAAGTCAGAATAGTAAGTATTACTAGAATAAAGTCGTAATATTACAAAAATAAAGTTGAAATAAAGTTTGAAAAGTAAATATTTCTATTATAAAGTTGTAATATTACAAAAATAAAGTAACATTATGAGAATAAAGTCAAAATAATGTGAGAATAAAGTGAATACTTTGAGAATGTAATATTTTTACTTTATTCTCGTAACACAACTCTATCCTCATAATTTAATTTAATTTTTACATTTTTTTCAGCATGGCCTTAGCGCTCGTCTTACAAAAACAAAAATCAAAATCAGTTTCTTTTCATAGTTCAAAGTTTGTTCTTCATTCAGTGGAGTTACTAACAGTGGGAAAAGCATCCAGAAATGTTGCTCCAGCAAGAATAGTGATAATTCATAGTTAAGTTACCTAAGTCAAAGTAAAAATCCTCCTCAAAGTACATTATTTTTCAAAACTAGTTACTGCCATGTCTGTCAGAGGCCCAACCTTTGTTACTTAATGTTCAGGGAAATGTGCTTGAGAGTCTGAATGGTAATTATTAACAGAATATTATTTAAAAAGGTCTGCATGTTTAGCCTCCCACAGAGAGAGTTCACTCTGCTTTTTCCCTTTCAAACCAGAAGGGAAAATTAGTCAAAAGATTGAAGTATCTTTTTGTGTTCAGAAGCATAAGAATGTAAAGACTAGAAGTTGTTGGATATGTCTTCTTTTGAAAGGAGAGGAGTTCTGGATTTTCTGTCTGAACACCGACGAAGCAGAAATCAGGATTTCAAGCATCCGAAGAGGCTTCTGTCTCTTCCTGCCAGGCGACCCGACTGCTCTGGACGCCGCGGGCCGCACAGGGTGAGTCCCTCCATGCTCACCCAGGTCTTCCTCCACAACATCCTGAATAAAAGACGCGTCAAATGAGCCCCACGTCGAGAACATGAGAGAGACGGTCCAGAGCATCTGTCCTCTCTCTGAAGCTAATGAATGTTAAGTAGGTTAGTCGCCGATGTGCCAGTGTCTCCCGGGTCATTGTGGCAGCAGAGCTGTGCTTTTGTCAGGGTGCGCCAGCCCCCTGTGAGACATCTTAAATGGCTGGACCCGCTTTGCCCTGCACACAATCTCACCACCAGTAGTCACCATATTGATCCTCTTGCTTGCAGATTAAAGCAGAAAAGCAGCTCTGTCCAACCAGCAGGGATCCCCGGCTCATTTCAGGGTCACAGAGTCCTTGCAGCCCCCTGACCCGAACCCCAACGTGTGCGCACAGACCCGCCGGGGTGAGGAGCACTGCAAAAATACAAAATCTGAACCACATTCTTATTCTAATGTATTACTTTTGTCTAATTTCATGTGCAGTAACTCTTTAGCAAGAAACATGAGCTCTTTTTACTTCAATGATTCCTTAATTTTCATTGGAAAACATTACAAGTTTCAGTGAGAGATTATTTCCCTTATAACAAGATATTTTCCCATGTTATAAGTGAAATAATCTGCTAGTGAAAATAGTAATTGTTGAGTTAAAATGTACAGGAACTACAAAATAGCTACAAGATACAGGAGCTATCTTGTACAGGAGCTACAAGATAGCTCCTGTATCTTCCTGATATGTTCTAACTTATTTTAAGTGTACTAAGATATTTTCATCAATATGAACTAGTTATTGACTTAATACCAGCTTTTATATCTTGCTGAAATGTTACTTGTAAATAATTTTTGTCTCATTTTCAATGTACCAAGATATTTTCACTGGAATTGACCAGATATTCTTGGTAATATTTTGTGTTTTTGCAGGATTTGAGCTTATTTACTAACCAATTTGATCAAAATAAGACCTTTATTATTTTTTTTTTACTTATTGGAAAATGTTTTGTTATAAGTAAAATAATTTTCCAATTTAACTAGCACTTTTTTCCACCAATATCAACAAATTATTGACTTAAATTGAGCTGATATATTGATATACTTGTAAGTTAGTTTTGTCTTATTTTAAGTGAACCATTATATTCTGATGAGAATAAATGAAAAATACTTGGTAAAATTAGGGGTTTTTTTTGCAGCGTTTTATCTTATTATTCAATTTGATTAAAATACAAGCTTTACTATTATTTCACTTATAATGTGGGAAAAAATGTTTTAAGTGAAATAATCTGAAAGTGGAACGAGAACCTTTAAAACAAACTCCTGTATCTTGCTCAAATGTTAGTTGAAAGTTTACCATTTCTAAGAATGCACTGCCAAACAGATCCAGGAGAAAGGTCTTCACGCTGTCAATCAATGTAGTGTACGCGCTGCTCAATGGGCTAATGGAGGATAAACAACAGAAACAAAATCGTCATAATTTTTAAGTGTACTTGAATATTTGAATTAAAATTAAATTAAATCTACTCTGTAAGATTTTGTGTTTTTGCAGTGAAGGGATGAACCCCATTAAACAGGATTGGCGGGATGCTCACATTCATGGCTCATTATGGCTGACCCCGGGCTTTCTCTCTCTCAATTTTCTCCTTTTCTCCCGTGTCTCTGGCTGTAACCTGGACTAAGCCATGCTGAGGTGTTCACCCAGACCTTTTGTTCGCTTTGATAAGTCAGCAGCTCCATCAGTCGATTCTAAACGGGATGCTGCTTTGTTCCTGCGCTTTGTTTCCACCATCCTGTGGAGAGTGTGTCATCTCTTTGGACTCAATTTCTGTTTCCTGACCTCATGCAGTTCTAGTTATTCACTTCTAAAAGACGAGGCCGCTATGCTCAAACTTAGAATAAATAATATGTGTTGGAAGTTTCAAGTAGAAATACCGCTACACATGCAAAGCTCATTTTTAATTTAGCACGTCGAGTGAGCCAAACCATTTTTTTCCAATAGTTTTCTGCAGTCAGAATGGCCATGTCATATTTTATGTGACTCTTACATCATTAGATGCATTTCCATTGACGGTAAAATTTAGCAAATTGGAAATACGAAAGTAAATTTGCTTCATGGAAACACTGCAAATTAGGGGAAAAAAAACAAAAAAATTCAAGAAAAACCTTTTTTTATTTGGATGATTTCCTGCTGTTTTGAAATTTATCTATACCGCAAAACCTCAATGGAAACACTTTTTTCCCATCATGCCTGTCATGTAACCAACAACCGAATGTTACTACTGGTGGAAATGACGAAGAAGACGACAGGAAGTTTTTGAAGGACAAAGGTGCAGCATTTTTTTAATTTTTTTTTTTACACGACTTATCGCATTAACAAACTTATTCAGATGTGATTTTTATTACATTTCTTGTTTCATGGAAACGCCACAATTGTGGCAATTGTTTTTTTTTTCAATAATAGTGGAAAATTTACCAACTTATGCTCACATTTGTAATGGAAACACAGTTATTGGCTATTGACTTGAGACATGCGTCATAATTCTGCACCAGAACAAGACAGCCGTAATTAAACAATGGCTGCAGCTAACGGGTCCGTCACAATGGAAAGACGGTGAAGTACTTGATTGTCGACACCGATTGCTCAACAACTCTAAAAATTGATTGATTTAAATCAATCAATCAGCTTTATTTGTTTTGCAAATTTCAGGAACAAGGCAGCTTTATATCAGAAAAACAAAAATTAAGGCACCATAGAAACAACATACAGTCTACACTTAAGAAACTAGTGACAAACATTGCTAATCACTAATATACATTGAATATATTGATCAATATTCCACTTATCAAGTTTCAAAAGCAATTCTGAACAGCTGGGTTTTTAGCCTTGATTTAAAGGAACTCAGTGTTTTGGCTGTTTTGCAGTTTTCTAGAAGTTTGTTCCAGATTTGTGGTGCATAGAAGCTGAATGCTGCTTCTCTAAATACTATAAATCAATCAATAAAGTTTATTTGTATAGGTTTTTTCAGCAACAAGGCATTTCAAAGTGCTTTACATCATAAAAACATACACAAAATACAAATTCATAGAACACAGTCAACATTATCAATTGCCATCTTTACGCATCAAAATGTTGATTATGTTTAATTTATAATGCTTCAAAAGCAATTCTAAACAGCTGGGTTTTTAGCCTTGATTTAAAGGAACTCAGTGTTTCGGCTGTTTTGCAGTTCTTTAGATGTTTGTTCCAGATTTGTGGTTCATTCAAGCTGAATATTGCTTCTCTAAGTAGTGGCCTAATTTGTTTCTTAATCAGTGAACTGCTGTGAGATGTCCATGTTCTTCTAAAGGCTGTTCACTGTCACATAAAATTTACAGTTTCTAGGGAAATACACATGAAAATGTTAAGTCTTTGGCTTTTGCGATGGATTTCAGTTCAAGAATAGATCCACTAAGCAGAAAATTGCTTATACGTTTGAACCTGGAATCCTGTACTTATTGTGCATCCTTACATCAGTGTTTCAGCTTGGTGTTTCATGCCTACTACCTTAATTAAACATTGATTAAATTAATGTGCGCCGACTCCCAGGCAGGGTGTAATCAGGTGAAACGGAGTTAATAAAACATCCAGTGTGGAGCTCAGGAGAAAAAGGAAGGACTCCCCTGAGAAAGACGGACAGATGGCAGCAGGAATCACCACAGAGGACAAAGCAGAGTGGATAACGAAGCAGTAACCACTTTGGTGATTACTTCTAAATTGGTAATTTGATCTGCCCCTTTCCCACCTACTCATTATTGATAAGGCCGGCCATATTTGACCATATTTCCCCTCCGCGCCTGCTCTGCGTTCACCAGAGTCTTAAAGGTGGGGATGCATCCTGTCAACACATACACGGTGGAAACCCCATCTGCCAGGAATCTCCCTAATCTCATTATCTGGATTGAGCAGGAAAAAAGGAGCAGCAATCACTTTAGGTGAACTCTCTGTGGGATTATGTCTCCTGTTGGAGATGATGGTCAAGTGAAGACATCAGAGGCAGAGCAATTCCATCAATTAATTCAGCTTTGATTGAGCTGATGAGGCAAAACCTTTAGCTTTATGTTTTGATGCTTTTTCAAGTAAATGGAAAAGTTGAAAAGCGTCATTTGAGACGGTGATCCCAGTCTGTTTTCTCCCAGAAATCCCACAGTTGTCGGGTCGCAGTAACCATCTGTCAACTTGGAAATAGTAATTGGCTACTAATTACTTCCAGGAATCCAGTAAAATAACTAATTATCTTTAAAAGTAATTCATTACTTTACTGTAAACGATGCACAATATAAATAAGCAATAAACCTTTTATTCTTCATATTCCATCAAATAAAATGTATTCAAATGAAACTGGGTGATTTTGTTTCACTCTTAACTTCATACCTATTGAATCACCAAAAATTTCTGAAATGCAACAATCTTTTATTGATGAATTTTGTTAAATATATTTAAACCTGCTCTGTGTATTTTAAGAAAATCAAGTGTTTCTTCTGTTGAGCTGCATTTCTAACTACTCAACCATATAAAATACTATTTATTTGTGTTTACAATCCTAGTGTGCATGCAGTTAAGTTACAGTAATCCAATTTTTATGGAATTTTAACCTCTTACTTTCTTCATTAGCGGAGAAAAGTAATCAGATTACAGTTACTCTTGTCAGTTCAGAGGAGTGGTGGTTTGACTTGCAGCCTCAACTCTTTCAGAAATTGCTCAGCAACAGCCGGAAAGTCCATGCCTGGACTGTTTTCTTTAGTTAGAGAGAAAAATATTCAATAAACATTCAAAGAAAACATTAAAATTTAAGATACTAGAACCATAAAAAACATTTTTTATGTTCTGTTTGTTTTAGTCTTAAGTTTAAGTTTTTCAAACATTGTGAAGTTTTTCTTTCTCCCTTCAGTTTTTCTTTCTTTCTGTCCTTATACAGAACATCGAAACATGCAATATGAACATGCCTGGACAATACTGCAGACCTACAACTTTTTACTTAGAAGATCAAGTGGGATCAGGCTTCTGCTGACAAAATGCATAAATATACTTTATTACTTTGTCAAAATATGGTACAGAAAATTGTTGATTTGTGATTTATCCTCTAATTCACTTTGGCTTTTTGGTGTCTGTCATGATTACTTTGTCTCTAATTAAAGCAGCTTCTAGGACAGAATAGTTTGTGAGATTGGTGCCATAATTTTAACTAATCATACGTTAAAGCCACTACACAATCAGAGATGGTTAGACCTGACGCTGCCCTCTAGTCTTCATTTGTTGGACTTGCAGGTTTTCTGTCCTCAGCGGACAAGAGAGCCACACTTCAGAGTAAACACCAATAAAGTCTTATTGTCCTCCACCTAGTGACCTCCTCTTGCCCCCTGTCACCATCTCTGTTTCGGGGTTATGGCCCATGACTGAAGGGTGAGTTCAGAGAGCTCTGTTGCTCCCTGCAGTGGATCAACTTGCGCTGACTCAGCTTCTATGAGCTGCAAAGAGAGATGGATGAGTTTTTGGTACGTGTCCATCTTGATGGATGAGTTAACGCACTGCGTCCGGCTCCACAGGTCGCACCGGTGACATCACCACTGTACTGTCCTGAAGACGTTGAGTAAAGACAGGCAGCAGATGTTAGAAAGGACCGAGAGGGAGAGTAAAATAGCTTAAAATGCAACCATTAGATGTAAAGGAACACATTTCAAAATGTTCGGTTAGTGGTATAACACCAGCAATAATAAAAAAGTTGGTTTTGTTCAATGTCAAGCCGTTGAACAACCTATATCAAGAAGATATTAGACGCTCATATTTATGTTTAAAGGGGACTTATTAAGCAAAACCCACATTTTACACCTTTTTGTTCTTCCATTTGGGTCTGCTTTTAAAAGCACTTAAACATCTAGACGTTTTTACTTAGCTATTAAAGTTTTTATGGTGTCTGGAAAATGAGCCATTTAAAAAAAAAAAACCTTTGGAACGCAACGTCACAAATCAGCAGGCACAAACCCAGGGAAGCCGGCCCGTTACCTAGCAACCGCAGCAGAGTTCCGCCCGTAACCTAGCAACCACAGCAGAGTTCCGCCCGTAACCTAGCAACCCAAGGAGCGCTCTAGCAGGTTGCTGTAAAAGACAAGTGCTTTGTTGTTGACTCACCAAACAGAATCCACTTACTGCTTTCTTGAGTTACAACACTTTCTTGATTTTGCACGAAAAATGTAATGAACATGTTTTGTAAAACCCGACTTCTGCTAACCTGTTCACGGAAGAATAATAGGTCACCTTTAATGTTTACTTTAGCATTAATGCTACAAAAAATAAGACAACCTCTTGAAATCACTGTCTCTTTGTTGCTCTATTCTCATTTGGTCTTTTTCTTCCTCCTTTTTAGAGACCGATGTACATCTCGTTTGTCACTAAGGCCATTCTGTGGGATAGAGGAGGCTGCCACCACACTGTAAGTTAATCTATTCTGTAATAACAACATAGCAAATCGTATAAACATAGTAACAAAAGACAGGTTATAGTTTACCTTTAATAATATTTTTATAAACTAGAAAGTAATATGAAGAAGATCCCTGTTGTTGTTTTACCTGAGCTGAGTAATGAGTGAGAAGTCAAATTAAACAAAGTTTTATTGGGTTAATTTTTAGATTTTACTAAGAAAAATCTTGTTTGCAACTTTAATTTTGTGCTCTTATCTTTATTGAAAGATGTTTTGATTCAGTTACTGTCAATAACCTTAACCCAGACATTTCCCTGACCTTAACTATTATATTTGTATTTATTTATTTCAGTTTTTTTAAAACAATAAAACAAGCAAAATGCATAAATAACCAAGAACAAGGTAATTTGTTTACCGCTTTTATGTTTGAAAGGAAGTAAGCAGAAGCGAACACTTATTTAATCCTACCCTTTATCAATTTAATAAAATATATTACATAATGACTCAATAATTATCAAAACTTTGTTAAAACCAAGTTACAATATTCATGTGCTTGTCTAAACTATTCCTAACTTTAACCTTAACCAAAACCTAATTCACACGTGACCCCTGACCCCTTACAACCGCATTAGGACTGGTCTTTGGTCTCCATTAGGCCTCCGTTAATTCAGTAAATACACCAGAAATGGTTTTAAATATGGTGGCTAACCAAGTACACAGACTCAAACTCCCAGTCTCCACCTCTTCCATTTGCTAAAAGGAGGCTGGGAGTGGACGCACCATCATTAACGGTTTCCATGGTTACATTAGAGCCGCGTGGGCCGCCTTCCTGTCTCGGCCTCTGGTTCTGCAAACAAAGTCATCAGACAAAGTGGCCCGCTTGCTCTTCCAGCCTCATTTACATCCTGAGCTGCTTTCTGCATTCAGAATCTCCACCAGTCCCGTTATCTGACATTCTGCCGCTTTGCTGCGATCCAGCTGTACCTCATAAATCAGGAGGAGCATTGTGACTGTAAAACCGCTTCTGTCAGACGGTGACACGTCTTCTGCTGGAAGGGCGTCGATGTCTAAACAAGGAGGAGGCCAACGAGAGGCTTTTCACCCAGCAACCTGCTTTGTGCCGGCAGCTGAAGTCCTTCAGGGTCGCGCTTTTTTAGGAATACGCAAACAATGCAGAAGTTCACCAATTTAACCCTGAGCAGCAAGTTTGTCTTCCCAAATTATGCTCTAAAGAGATAAACCCTGAAATCTGGGTTTTCAGCACAACTTACAATATCTGTGTTTCTGTAAACAATAAAATTACAAAAATAAATTTGCTGAATGGAAACACGCAACTTCGACATAAGTTTCTGCACATGAGGAAGAGCTTTCATTTAATTTATCTTAATATTTATTTTAACTCCTCTGCAAGTAAAGATTTATTAGCTAGCCAATATATTTGGACTTTCTTCATCAACTTTTATTACTTAGAGAATTGCAATTCTCTAAGTAATATTTACAAAATATAGTATTTTCTAAATATAACAATATTTTCAAAATATTAATTTAGAGATTTTTTTTTTACTTAGAGAAAATAAAAATATTGTCTCTAACAAGATTTTGTTTTCTTTAAAATAAAACCTTGCAAGTTTTTATTTGTTAATTTAACCAAAACTTGTTAAATTAACAAGTTTAGGTTGTTAAATTAACAGACTAATTAAAATATTTGAGGAAATAGTTCTCAAATATTTTCTCTAAATATTTGAGAAAATATTTTCTCTAAAATATTTATATTTATACTTATATTTTCTTCCATTAGAGAAAATATTAATATTTTGAATATTTTTTCTAAATATTTGAGAAACTATTTCTCAGGAAATATTTTTTTCTAAATATTCAGAGAAAATATGGATATTTTCTCTATTTATAATGATGTAGAGAAAAAAAAACTTTAACTGATTCTCAGATTTATTTTCAATGAACATTTAAATGTTTACTTTATAAAGTCTGAAATACAAATAATTTCTTTCTTTTTCCGTACTTTAAGTAAAATTCGAAGTTTTTCCAAACTTTCCCACAATCAGTCCGCAGAGCAGAGAAAACAACGTTAAGGGTTCAACTCTGACGACGCGGTAGTCCGCAGATTTGCTCAGAAGTCCCAGCTAACTGAATTAGAGGCTCTTCCAGAGGAAGGCATTTCCAGCAGTGACAGTACATTGGACCGCACTTTCTGCAGACACCCATTACCCCGGCTTGGGCTCCTCTGGGCCCTCGCAGGCCCCCAGGAAACGGGCTGACCTACTGGCGTCAGGCAGCCCACACGCTGTCCTCACACAGCCAGAACTGGCTAATGTCATTACGGGCCTGTTTGTGCTCAACAGCTCCCTGATTGAGACGCACAAGTGGCGCTGCTCGATGAATGTAGGAAGTCTATTAGTTACTCCGAGTCCCAGATGGTCTGCCTTGCGTGTGCAGCCCCCCTCCTCAACGACCCGCCCACCTCCAAAACACATAAGCATCGATAAGCAGACACACACACGCATGCACACACTTAATTACGCTGCCTCCGAGTGAACCCTCTGACAGGCGGACGGCTATGAGCAGAGACAGAAGTGTGTCTCTGTCCCAGAGGCTGCAGGGACAGAGAATTCTTCACAGAGCTGATGCACAAGAAAGCCAGGCTTACGGCCTAACAAGGTTAAACCCCTGAAAAAGAGAGACTTTTTAAAACATGGAGATTTGTGTTTCTGTGGGGTGTAATTGGCTTTGCTGCAGGGACGGAGGGGGCCGCCGGCGAGAGGCAATGTGGGGGCCGACGACAGTGGGGAGCATTGTGGAGTCCGGCGGATTCAGGGGGGTAAATCTGATTATCAGCTCGTGTCAGAAGCCAGGCTCAGATGCAGCTTAGCGCTCGCAGAAACTTTCTTCTTTCAATAGAAAGTCAACGAGAGTCCCAGAAGCTCCTGGAGACCTTTAATAACGTTAAAAAACACCAACGACAAACATCAAGACGCACCAGTCAGACTGGTTTCATGTCAAAAGGTGGATTCACTCCAGTCCCGTTTAGTTCACTTCAGTCAAACTTCTGTTCGTTTGTCCAAAAAGTCTGAAAATCCGGTTCGTTTTCCCAGAAGGTCCGGTAAAGTCCGGTTCGTTTGGGGAGGTGTGAACGTGCAACAGAACTCTGGTCCACCTAAAAGTCTAAATATTGGTGAACTGATGTGGTTTGAATGCACATGTGAACGCTAAGCGGACCGGAAACCGCGCCAAAAACAGGAAGTGGACTACAGCGCAAAGCATTCTGGGTAAACACAACATACAGTCTGTCATCCATCTGTTTATCCATCGTGTTCAGTTATTGGTCTTCATTCACCTGTCACAATAATTAAACAATCACCTGTCATCCACCCATCTCACCAGGCATCAGTCTGTCCCTTTTTCCATTAATTCTTCCACTCATCCATCCATTTATCTCTCTCTCTACCATCCCTCTTTTCTCTCTCTCTAGCTTTACCTATATCTTTCTCTCTGTGTATCTCAAGCTCTCAATCTTTTCCTATTTATCTATCTTTGTCTCTCTCTCCTTTTATCTCTATCCTTATCTCTCCATTTCTTTATTTCTCTATCTTATTGTTTTGCTTCACATTTTGTTTTTGTTCCACTTTTACATTTTTTAAGTTTCATTATTATCCAATACTAATAATAAAAATGTCTAATAAAAATCACAGTTTTCATGTTTTTTGTACGTTTAGTATAAAATGATGCTCAGTCCAGCTGGACACATCTGGCCTCAAACCGCCTTCATCCCAATCGTCCTGAGGAGGAGGAAGAGCGGGGGGGACGAAGAGCGTGGACAGGCGACATTGTCTCTTGTTCAGTCGTTTCTTCTCCCTCTTTACATCACAAGAATGCAAATCTTTAAACCCTCTGAAAAAGAACATGGCGGAGGGATTTAAGAGCTGATCCTCGCCATGTCAGTCAGACTGTCTCCCTTCTCCTTCTGCTCCTCCTTTCCTCAGAAACTGTTTCTTTTTCTTTTAACTTTGTTTTAGATTTAGCTTAAATCCAAGACAAATAACAGCCAGTGGGCCATTTATCACGGCTGTTTGCTCTCTGAATGAGTCACTGGCACCACAGATTTGGGACAAACTGTTTTTCACTGGTTGATGTCGACATGGTTTTATTAACCCGCTTTTATTTCCCTGAAGTTTTATCACCTGGAAAATAAATTTCTGCTTCTTTTTTTACTTTTAGAGGAGGCAGGTTTTCTTTGAGGATAACTTGTTTTTTAAAGTAATTACTTATATCAACACAAGGGGGCAGCAGTGACAAGTTCTGTTATAAAATACTGTAAGTGAAGAACTGAACGCCCAGCTGGTAATGAGTTATCTCTGTTTTGAATATTATATTTATATTAATTTACTTTAAAAAGAAACTGAATTTATTCATTTCATATTTATTGCTTTGAATTTTCTCTCAGATTTGAAAAAAAAAATCTTTTTACAGAATTTCTTGAAGCTCGATCTCCCTTTATTACTCTTTAGTTAAATACAGAAATAACATATTATATAATAGTATGTATCCACAAGTTGTTTTGTATTTTTCCATGAATTAAAATATTAAATTCTTTGGTTATTTCATACAATTTTACTTAGAAATAATTTTTTATTTAATTACTATTGTTTTTTTGTTGTTGTTTTTTTTGCAATCATGCTATTTTCTATAAAATTTTTTGTTTTATTTTCCAATAAATACTTAGAATGTCAAACCAAAATTGTCCAGAAATCCAATTAAAATAGACGAGGTGGATTATAAATAAAAGTAGTGACACATGCAATTATTCTCCCTTTTTTGTGCTTTCTCTTTCCAGTTTTAACTTTTTGTTGCTATTTTGTTTAATTATTGTGGCATTTTCACAATTGTTCTTTTCTAAATATCAACATTTCTTGAATGACATTACAATGTAAATAAAAAAGTTTCAAACAAAATTGTCCAAAATTTTCCTATTAAAATTGGAAAGACAAGGTGGGATTATGAATAAAAATGTATTTTATAAATGTATTTATACATGTTATTCTTTGTTTATTCTTTTTTTTTTTTTCTTCCGTTTTCTCATTTTTATCTTTTTGTTGCTATTTTTATTGAATTACTGTAGTTTTTTCACAATCATGTTGTTTTCTAAATAGTAAAAAAAAAAAAAAAAGAATTACACTGCAATGAAATCACATTAAGATAGAAAAAAACTAGATGGAATATGCATAACAGTGGTATTAAATGCTTTTTATAAGGTTATCATTTGTTTTATTTACTTATTTTTTCCTATTTCTAATGTTTTAACTTTTGTGGTGTTATTTAATTATTGTAGTCTTTCCAAAATAGAGTAGTTTCCTAACTAGTAACAGACATGTTTTAATGAAATTTCAATAAATAAAAAAAGCTTCAAACCAAAATAGCCCAATTAAAATGGGAAAAGACGAGGTGGATTATCAGTAAAGGTTTTAATAAATGCATTTTATAAATATATTCATGAGGTTATTCTGTTTTTTATCATTTCATTTCTAGGTATTTGAATAATTGAGGAGAATAATAAGAAAAAACATTTCATTTTAAATTTTATTTATTATATAATGTTTGTCTTTAAGCCGCAGGTCCATTGTGAGCGGGTTCGTCGTCCCCCTGCTGTGTGTCCTCGGTTTCTGTCCCACATGAAGGCTCGTCCTGAGGACTTCCAGCCTCCTTGTTACCTTAACAATAATCACCAGCAGCAGCAGCTTCCGTCTGCGGAGAGGATGCAGAGTTTTAACCTTCCTCCTGCCCCACACACCGACTTTCTTCTGGGTAAGTTGATTAAACCATCTGGCGCTTTTACACCAGCAGCCTCTCATTCCTTTTGTTCTCGTCTGAGCAGTCAACACAGAGGCCACCAAGCCTCACTGGATCTTAATCCCTGCTTTTGGTTCTAGTTTAAAGTTTAAATCAGGCAGGATGTCCCCACAGCGCCGCCCTCCTGGTAGATCTCTCTCTCTTTCTCTCTTTCTCCTTTCAGATGTAAAGGTATTTTTTGGTGCTCACACCTTCGCTCCCCAGTCGGACGCTGCTTTCCTGTGTGAAAATGTGTGTGTGTGCAGCAGAGGGAGGGCGCATTTCTCCGCTCCGAGGTCCAACACTAATTATTCTGCCATATGGTGGCTGGCTCCCTCACAATCATCCTTGACCCTCCTCCCTAATGAAACGTGCTGCGCCCAATGCCATGGCTTTGCACTCTGACACATGTCATTCATATGCACATTAGTACACAACCAGTTCACATTCAGCTGTGTGTGTGCGTGTGGGGGTGTGTGTGTGTGTGTGTGAGCACGACAGATGGGAATGGCAGGGTATTGGAAAAAGGAGTGCAGAAATGTGGCCTTCGCTGCGTTGACTCTTTCGATTGATATTTTAAGAATTTTATCAATACATTCTGGCACAACCGGCCCTTCAGATTTTTGATATTAACAATTCAGTCTTAAATAAAATGATTATATATAAAACTTTAAAAGGTTCCCAAGCACTCTGAGTGTAAACAAATATTTGTTTTGTCGGAGTTTATTCCATTTTTATAGTCTAAATCTATCAATTAAACTCTGTTTATTACATGAACTTCATCTTATTTCTGGTTGGATTTGGTCTGTATGTCTTCAGCAAAAACAGAAATACGGATATAAGGCACGTTTTTTAGTACTTACACCAATTACTTACGGATAATTTGCCAAAAAGGTATAAATATTCAAGCCTTGGAAAGACTGACAGTCTGGAAAAGCAACCTTTCCCAAACCTGTGTTGAGAAACGTTGCTAAAAGTGTCTGGGCTCTCTGCCGCCCTCAGTTCTGATTTCTCTGGTGAATGTGGAGTTGGGAAGGTGGCAGCTGCCGCAGTGGGGCAAATTTTTCACTGCTTTTGTTAGCAGGTCGACCCACTCAGCAGGGAAACGAAGTGTGTCCTCCCCAACTGGGGAAAAGTGTGAATGAACCAGGCTGAATATCACAACCTGTGGCTCTCTGCTTTGCTTCTCTGGACTCTTGTTATTTACATATTTATCCTAAAATGTGTTTGAAGGTAAATCCAACACTGGTGGAGGACAGAGCGGTGATCAAAGTGTTGAACTGATGAAGAGAAGAAACTACGCTGCTGTTCTTCCTCGTCTCCAGATCCCTCCAACTCCACCTGTATCTCCATCGAGCTTTGGTCCGACTCCTCTCCAACCCGTCTCGCCGCACCTCTACCCCAAAACACCAGAAAGTAACACCAGCATCATGCTAACTCCTGAAATACATCCATCTCCTGTTCCTCCTCGTGTTCCCCCTCAACTTGAAGAAAACGTAGTTCCTGAAAGGGAAACTGTGTTTGAGCCAGTTCAAACACAGCAGCCAGACTGCGATCTTAGCCTGAAGCCTTCCGGATCGTCATGGTTGCCATCGCCCAAATCGCTCTCGTTAGAGTCTCTTTCGCATTTAAGTCATCCATCTTCCAGTTTGTTCAGTCGGAGCACCAGCCTCGCCAGTGGCAGGACCAGCATCCTGAGCGATCGCACTGCTGGTAAACCTTCACATCAGTGTGCTAATGCTAATGCTAATACTCATTTTGGATTCTGATTTATCTGTGATGGGTCATTTTGAATGACAGTACCCACATGTATTATGTAGTTTAACATGAAGCATGTTGTTCTATGCAGCTAATGCTAATGCTGAATGAGCACTAGCATCTTTCTGCTAATGCTAATGCTCCTTTTGGGTTCTGAAAAATCCATGCCTGGTCATTTTGAATGATAGTATCATGTTTAATGTAGTTTCTATAAAACTACATAAATAAATGAGCTAAATTAGCATGTTAAGTCATCCGTCTTCCAGGTTGTTCAGATGGAGTCGATCAATATGCTAATGCTAATGCTCATTGTGGATTCTGATAAATCCATGCCTGGTTGTTTTGAATGATTAATTTACTTATAACATGGGAAAAATGTCTTGATGTAAGTGACGTAATCTTCTAATTAAACTAGAACTTGTTTTAAACAAAATTAAGAAATTATTGACTAGAAAAAGCTCCTATATTTTACCGAAAAGTTACTTATAAGTTAGTTTTGTCTCATTTCAAGTGGACTAAGATATTTTCACTAAAAACTAGACAAAAATACAGATATAATATTGTCATTATATTATAGGTTTATTCTTGTAATACTGTGACGTTATTACAAAAAATTTCTTTGCATGGCCCTAACACTTTATCATTCTGTTCTTCCTCTTAATTTTGAAGTTTGAAAAGCTTCTCTTAAATATTTTTCTGCTTGATTTGCAGCAGATTTGCTGGACTCCCGTCCTGAGACGAGCGTTGGTTCCTCCACATCGGATCTTCCTCCAGTGATCCAGTCACCACTGGCCTCTGCCTCTCCAACAGAACCAACCTTTAAACATCCATTAAAGAAAAGCACTTATAGATCTACATCTTCGCTCCCTAAGAAAATGTCGGATGAATTTCACCAACCACGCTCACCTAATCCTGCACCAGTTGCTAAATCTACATCAGATAAACCACAACGCATCAAACAAATGACAAAAGTTACAGAAAACGTCAACCAGGAGACATCGAAAGAGGGTGCCACCAGTTTATCTCCTGATAAAGAGCTGAATGAACTCAGGCCGGATCCACGTTCTGGATCAGGACCAGAGCTGAGCCCGTCTCCTCCTCCATCCCGGCTGGATTCACAGCACTGGCCTGTGCTGCCTCCCATCTCCCCACAAAGAGGTAAAAAATGAGCTTGAACATAGCTGGACGTCAACGCTTCAATCCATAATGAATCCTCTGTAAAAAAAAAAAAAAAAAAAAAAAAAAAAAAAAAAAAAAAAAAAAAAACTGGTTTTGTTTTTCCGGCATGTCAAGGATGGAAAATATGAAAAGGGGGGGGCATGTGTGTTTGTATTGCTTTTTAAATGGGTGT
>CAEGAD010083350.1:0-26142 GCA_903067055.1 Poeciliopsis paucimaculata | reverse complement strand
AAAAAAATTTTAAAAATTTTAAAAAAAAATTTATTTTGTTTTTTTTTTTTTCTTTGTTTTTTTATTTTTTATTTTTTTTTTTTTTTTTTTTTTTTTTTTTTTTTTTTTTTTTTTTACACGTGACCCAGTTGTGTTTACGTGGGCAAACATCTGCAGGCGTCTCCATCAAATCTTGCCAGCGATACAAAATTAGCTGAGAGGATTTAGTATATATGTATGTGTGAGTGCATAAATATGTATATAATTTAGTTATTTTAAGATTTTAAGGCATATAGGAAAAATGAATTTCTGAATTACAGCCCCGTCCAGTTGATGGCGACAATACACAAAGTTTGTAAACTGCCAGAAACGCTATAGAAGAAGAAGAAATCTTGCCCGCACTAACAGCTGCAGTTAAGCAGGTAAACTTTGTACAATCTTACAACTTTCATTGTAATATGTCATGTTTAAAACTTTAAAATAATCAGGACACTTGTTAGTGTCCGATTAAGTTATTTTTAAAAGTAAAGCTGGTGCGAAGTCCGACTGCTAAACCAGACGGAGAAGTCAACTGATGCGAAAGTTAATTTCACAGACTTAACAGGAAGTAAAGCTGGCTAACAACTTGAAATAATAACATTTTGCGTGTATTAATTAGAGTAAGTTACTATAAAACGCGTGCGAAAAAGTTCTGCTCGTCAGTCTGCTGATGCTGTGTTGGTCTGTGGAATTTCTTTCAGTAGCAAACCAACAACAATCCTCATCACTGTTCCAGCTGAGATGATCAACAGCCTGTTTCTGATCAGCCACTCTGGAGACATCTTCCTGGAGAAGCACTGGAAGAGTGTCATTAGCAGGAGTGTGTGTGACTACTTTTTGGAGGCAAAGGAGAAGGCAGGGGACCCAGAGAATGTGGCCCCTGTGCTGCAGACCCCACACCACTATCTCATCTCTATCTACAGGGGCAAACTCTTCTTCCTCTCAGTTACCCAGACTGAAGTCCCCCCACTCTTTGTCATTGAGTTCCTGCACAGGGTGGCAGATACTTTTCAGGTGGGAATTGAAACTATTTGAGTTGATTAGACCTGTAATTATGATTTTTTTGTATTTTTTTTTTTTTTGCAGCAGAATGGATAGTTGCTGTTTTTCTATTTTTTTTAAAAATTAAAACATATAGACCAGTTATACAGTTTTTTGTGTTAATTTTTGTGATCATGTCATGAAGCTGTAGTATTTTTGTCTTAAGATTTTTATTCTTTGAAAAAAAGGAGAAGCATAACAGAACAATCAACCCACACCTTTTTATAAGCTTAACAAACAGATGACAACAGATGTTAGCTGAGTCTTATACAGTGGCTTTATGGTGGAGGTTGTTATGCAAATATTTACCTGGAATCATTTTCCCTGCACTCTTTGTTTCCTGTGTTGCATTTGAAAAATGTCTTTTGCCTTGGATTAGCTGAATATTTATTACAAATATTTACACACATTACAACTATAAACACATCTGCTGCAATGGACTAGAATTAGATTCTAATGTGTATTGATTGTGAGGAGAAAATGCTACTGTTTAACTGAGTTTCCACAAAAATTTATAACATGAGCTAATTACTTTTATTGGAAAAGCAGAGATTATTCTTAAAGCTAAATTAAAACATGTATTTGTTTATTTACATTATCAGTCCTATTATAGAGAATTTTTCATGCTCACAACCATATTCAAGACATTTACAAACATATGGGCTAGCCTACTGTAAATAACACATTACCTATAAGGAAATTCAGTAGATTAAAAAAAGTAGGCAGACAAATCAAATAATTACTAAGGATGAAGAACTTATTAAACAAATTTGTGTCCAATTGGACAGCACTGGAAGTAAATACTGAAATGTGCAAAGATTGTAAAATAAAACAAAAACAAACAATAAATATGAAAAGTGATCTTAAGGAAGGATGTTCCAAAGATGAGGGATCATTTAAATAAATATGCTTCACTGTGAGTTTTATGTCTCATTTTAAGCATTAAAATGATGCTTGGAGGTTGTGACGGGTTTGGGGAATAGATCCAAAAAGTACACTGCAACAGGTGGGGGAAGGGAGAGTGCTTATTTTTCTCTAAATGCCATAAAGCTGAAGAAACTCATGTCACTCCAGAACTTTCTCTGGCATTGTATTTAAAGGACTCGCCAACATAGAAACAATGTTACAGAACAATTTAGTGGTTTTAAAACCATACATTTTTAAAACAATGTTATACCTCGATACCACTAACTCCTCACGTCTTCACTTCTCTGTATACAAGGGATATCTGTCAAAACGACAAGGGCCAAGTCATTGTACTGCATGCAGAGGAGAACTGATTGGAATCATGTGGTTTTATTCATGATGCATCAAATTGTTTTGTTGTGGTTCTCCTTTTTTCAATGAAACACTGTTTTGGTGTAGAAAACAGGAATTGTTCTGCAAACGTACCACTATCATTGTTGGCTTTGTGTGATTTAATTCTGTCAATTTTAATGATTATTCCTGACAGCTAATAAAAACTTAAACCTCAGTTTCTTACAAAATAAAATAGTTAGACAAGGATATGCATTAAAGTCCATTAAGACACACAATTTAAAAACTGAAAAACCTGCTTCAGTTTTAATCTAAAGAGACACCAGTCAGAGTTCATTTTCTGTTTTGCCAGTAAGGAATTCCGCATGTTGACCCGAGGAGCCGAGAAGGCTTTTCTGACCTCAGTGAGACATTTTTCTTCTTTATCCGCAGGATTACTTTGGTGACTGCTCAGAGGTTGTGATCAAGGAGAACACGGTGACTGTTTATGAGCTTCTGGAGGAGATGCTGGACAACGGGTTTCCTCTGGCAACAGAGTCCAACGTCCTCAAGGAGATGATAAGGCCTCCGACCATCCTGCGGTCGGTGGTAAATACGCTCACAGGTAATTAGAGGTCAGCTGAGGATGAAAGAGCCAAACTATATGTAAAGTCTTTATTCCTAATTACGTCCTGTGTTTTCCAGGGGGTAGCAACGTCGGGGGAACGTTGCCTACAGGCCAGTTGTCTAATGTTCCCTGGAGGCGGGCAGGTGTTAAATACACCAATAATGAGGCTTATTTCGATGTGATAGAGGAAATCGATGCCATTCTGGACAAATCGGGTAAAACAAATCAGCTTATTTAACAATATCATTGAATATATTTGCTAAAGGTTTTTATGTATTTCAGAATATTACAAGAATCATGTCTTCTCCAGGTACGACTGTCTTTGCAGAGATTCAGGGTGTGATAGAGGCCTGTGTGAAGCTCACTGGGATGCCTGATCTCACCCTGTCCTTCATGGTGGGTCCGTTTTATTTCAGCATATGTTAATTGTTATACTTGACATGGTGTGCCTTTAACCAAGTTTTTCTAATCTTTTAAGAATCCACGACTCCTTGATGACGTGAGTTTCCACCCGTGTGTGCGTTTTAAGCGCTGGGAGTCGGAGCGCGTCTTGTCTTTCATCCCACCAGATGGAAACTTCAGGCTCATGTCGTATCATGTCAGCTCTCAAAAGTAAGCACAAATGTCCCTGTGTTGTACATTGTCTTACAAAACCATCTTGAGTTTTCTGTTTTGTCTCAAACTCCAATATTTTAATAATCCTGACCTAGAGGATGTTTTTTTTCTTTTTTTGTGCCCAGTTTTCTCAAGGTCAGTCAGGTTGGCTGGAGAATGTATAATTACCAATTTTAAAACGTTGCCCTGTATTTAGCCTCATTGTCCACTGTACATATAAGTGCACCTCCAAAAATAGAGAATATACCATAACATCCAGTAGAGAGCTATTTTTTTTATTTTTTTGCAGTCAACAATCAGAGTCTACTCATTACTGATGGAGGCCTGCTCTGTGTGTGTTTCCTGTCCCAGTCTTGTAGCCATTCCAGTGTACGTGAAGCAGAACATCAGCTTCTTAGAGACGGGTTCTTGTGGTCGTCTAGACATCACAATTGGGCCCAAGCAGACCATGGGGAAAACGGTGGAGAGCTTGATGGTCACTATTCCAATGCCTAAATCTGTGCTCAGTGTCAATCTCACAGCCACTCAGGGAACATACACCTTTGACTTAACAACCAAGGTAATCAGCCAGCATGGCCTTCCTCACCAGTGATACACAATGAAGGGTAACTGACTTTATTATGCTAGCAATAGATGCTATTACTTTAGGTAAAAACTGGTGGAAACTCAAATGCATCCCTGTCATCATATAAACACAGAGATTCAAAATTCTATTGGGACTTTTTATGCATCATGAGTTGAAACTAGATTAAGCTTTTTAACAACAAATGCTGACAAGGGGTTAGGTGTGAACAAAGGGTCAGTATGTAGACAAGTCCCCATGTGCCTACTGTTAAAAAGGAACCAGGGTTCTACTTTAGAGGGAATGGTTGGCACCATTTATTTTTTTCTTGAAAATGATAATTTTCATCAATGCACAAATAAATGTACTCCTAAATAAAGCCATACTCATAATATTATTATTCTGTTTCAGTAAAATAATATATCAAAAGACATTTGACAAGCCTTTGCCAGGGATGCTAGTAGTTGTGGAGGGCAGTGAAGCATTTTTATATATATCACCGGGCTGGTTAGTGCAGATGTTAGAACCTGACGGTGAGAATAAAAGCGCAGTTTTGTTGTTTTATCCTGACCTCAAGCACTCATTCTGTGGTAGGAGGTCCTGTGGGACATCGGGAAACTTAACCCCCAGAAGCTCCCCAACCTGCGAGGGAGCATCAGCATTCAGACGGGCGCCCCGAAGCCCGAAGAGAACCCCTCGATCAACATTGATCTGAAGATACAACAACTGGCCATTTCAGGTAAACATAAAAAAAATCAAAAGATCAGCAGGAACTAAAATTGAGATTTTACTGAAGTTTAACATTTTTAGGTGTCGAAATGGTGACAGTTTTCACTATTCATGATGTCAGAATGTGAGCATCATAATGAAGAGGGGTGTTTAAATCCTGTTGTGAATTTTGTTGTTCAGCTCCTTATTTAAGAACAACAAGTTGTGCAAAAAGAAATGAAACATTTAAAAGTTAGAAGTGCATTCAAATATTCACAGAAGCTGATATTAAGTGAACCCGTAAACGTTTTAATGAAGTTTAGGTTCATCCTGAAATTTCACAGAAAAGCCAAATATCTCTAACTTTTTGTGAGTAATGTATCATAAACTATTATAGTACCTTAAGATTTAATTTTAAACTTAGGAACATTGCTTTTTTGCTTATTTAGTACTATATGAAACAGTGGAGCTATGAAAATAATAATAAGCATTATAAATATGAATATTTAAAGTTTTGCAAAAAAAAAAAAAAAAATTACCTTGCAATATTTTTGCAAGAGATTTTAGGAAGTGGATATTGTTGTGGATATGGGCCTCAGAAGTTAATCTTTTTTTTTTTTTTTTAAATATATATTTTTTCATTATGGAAAGAAAATGATGCATCAAAATCAGTGTTGCTGTCAATCACTTACTTATTTCAGGGCCTAAATATTATAATAAGCAAGTACTCAATATTCCATGGAACTACTTTTAGGATTTTAAAGGTTGAAGTAGCAGTAAATTCATTGCTAATTTGGCTTCCCGCCCTCTTTTTTTTTCAGGTCTCAAAGTGAGTCGTCTGGACATGTATGGAGAGAAGTACAAACCATTTAAAGGGGTTAAATACGTGACTAAAGCGGGAAAGTTCCAGGTCCGGACCTGAGCGAGGGAGGAAAGCTCAGCATTCCGATGTACCAAGTAGGGAGCGAGGGTTACCACACTGCAGAGTCAGCGACTTACTTATCTACATGGTCAATAATGAAAAACTCTGCATTCTAACAGCTATTTATTACACCAAGTAAACCATGCTTGGTATTGTATTTTAAATTTACATGACTGAATAGCGTTGGCCTGTAAAGGGAAGCCTTAAAATCAATGTGATTTCTGTTGAATGTTAGGCTTAGACGTAATGCATCATACGGAGAATTCTCCATTTGCTGCATCAGTTGACATGTGAGTACGTGTATGTCTTTATGTAATATGCTCAAAATGTTGCAGAAGGGGAATATTTTGCTTTAAAAACAAGCTCCCTGCCTTGCTTTACATGACATCTCTAAACTTGAACAGTACAATCTGCACGCTGCCTTAAGAGTTTGAAGGAATACCTTTGAAAACGTTTTACATGATACTAGGCAGCCCATTTTATTGGTTTATCTCAGATGAAACTTTGCGAAAAATGTATGTACTGCCTACATTCTGAATGTTTGCAATGCAGATATTTCTGCACTCATTCAGCATTTAATTCAGTGGCCTTGTACGAGGAGTCCTAAGAGCTCTGTATACACACACTACAGTACAAGCTGCAAGCTTGGGAGACTTGAGGGAAGTATGTTGAAAACTGTATTATTTAAAGAACACAGTAAAAGTGTGACATTGGAATGGTGCGGGTCCAATTCAGTTATTCAGGTGTTTTTTGGGAAAAACTGTGTCAACTGTTGTTGGATGGATACAGCTGTTTTTTTTCTGAGCAGAGAATTTTTAGTCACTAAAATATCCTATTTAAAAAAAATAACATAAGAACCTGTAAACCAGATGCCTTATTGTAAAATCTTTATACTCCTCCTTTTTTTGTTGTCTTTGCATCCAAGCTGCCAGATTAGCTTTATGTTTGAAGATCCTTTTTGCGGTGCCTTTTTCCATGCTGAATTTTCTCCTCCTATTTTTGTGTCAACTTTTATCCCAAAATCTAAGAGACATTTGTCCAGAGCTCAAATGTTAACTATGATGAAGAAAATGTAATAAATTACTTCAGATCACGTGCCACAAGTCTAGATTTTTTTGTTAACATGACTCATCTGTTATATTTTGAATGCATTTTCTGAAATGCAGCTAATGATGCTCCGCTTTTCTGACCTCAGTTGCTTTATGCATAAAAAACATGTCGACTCTTGTTTTTATTATAGTCTTTATTCTTTCAAGGCACAGCAGATGTTGGCAGGGCTAGAGGCTATCGGAGTACATTCAGCGTGTGGATTAACATCTACGATCTGTGACGACTTCAGTACACCTCTTCGCCCCAAAAAGAAAGAAAAAACAGATAACAGTCTGTGCTGCAATTCAGAACTTCATCCCTCATCATACCAGGGACGGCTCAGTAATAGTGTTAAAATGAGACTGCACACACACACACACACACACGCAGTCTCAATGAGACATTTACATTTACCCACCCACTTTTTTTTTTTGAAAGAATTTGTTAATGGAATGAAAATATGCATTTACTCCTTTAGTTGTAAGTACAGTTCTGGTTGGAAATTTCCATACACTCATCCTGGGCATAAATGCCATGTTTTTTTTGTTTTTTTAAAAAAATGATTAATAAATACATAAAGCAGATATAAAGATCTTTCTCCAGCTGCCACGGTCAGATCCAGGGAACTGCCAAGGAGGTAAAAAAAAAGAAAAAAACAAACAAAACAGGAACCCTCAAGCCAAAAACATCTTCTAACACCAGCATAGGTTTACATCAGCTCAGAGGAAAGAAATCAACACCTTTAAGTCTGATGATTTCTGAAGAAAATAAATCTCGGGAGACAAATACTGAGGTGTTTTTACACAAAAGAAGAATGTTTGGAGGAGTTAAGGTGGGGCTTTTAAAAAGAAAAAGAACGCAAGATAGACTCTAGCTTGTGCAGTTGATTCTTAACTTAAAAGCCATTAAAGTTCTCTGAAAAAAAGAAAAAAAAATGCAGATCAAATAAATTGACTGGAGCAAGAATGACATTTATGTTGATGAGTGCAAGTAAACTTCTGACTGGATCTGTATGTGACATCAGTTTTTCTTTCAGTTTCTTTTAATTTACTAACTAAAACCACTAACAATTATTTAAATGTTTAGATCTTTAAAAAATATAGTTTGTTGCTCTGGTTATTACAGAACTACTTCTCAAACCACCGGGGTCATCTTAAAAAAAAAAAAAAAGTAAAAATAAAAGTTGCATCAGAGAACTCAGATTGGGATGGCTAAAAGCTACGTTTGCTCTAATACTGTAAATCCCAAACAGTTCAACTGTTGCAGAATGCAGCCACAAAAGAACTACAATTAGATAAAAAATGCAAAGCAGAGAAAACATTCACAAACCGTAGTTTCTTTTTTTTTTTTTTTTGCTATTAACAACCATCAACCATTACTACAGCATCTCAAATGAAATTGATCTGCATTATTTTTTATAATAACCTGAATTTTGAGTGTTCAAACAATTCAAAGAGGCCTGTAAATAATGTAAAACAAATCCTTTGGCATCAATAAATGTAAAAGTTCATAAAAGTAAACACATGTTAATCAGCCAAACTTCACTGTCTCACAAATCAATACTGTCACCTTTTTAGATATTACTAACTTTTAATAACCTTTTTTTTTTCCTTTTAAACCCACAAGATCTTTTCGTTACTGAAATATAATCATCACCAGTGGCAACAGTGATGATGCACCTCTGTTGATTTCATAGATTTTCAGATTACTGAAAGTATACATGAAGGTCACTCAAAACTCTACACATTAGTATCAATCTTGGTGAGTCATCCATGAAGCAGACAATTACTGTATATACAACATACATTACAAAACCAGGACTGAAAAACAATGCAAATTTCAAACATCCTCTAAGCGTTAAGAGTCTCCATGTCAGAATCTGCTTTTAGAAAATAGAAAATGAGTCATGCAAAAAATATATAACTAGGATTTAGATAAAGTCTAATAACCCAAAATACCAAAAATATATATTAAAAAGTCTCCTGATAAACCTGTGTGTTTCCACAGTTGAGGAAAAAAGCGAGCAAAGCTAAATTCTGACCTATAACAAATCAAAGATTCCCACCGAAAACTAAAGTGGAGAATGGCTCAAAATCCTGCAGTTTCCTCTTGATACGCCTGCTCAAAATAAGAGCGTGTGATGCTACTTTTACTCAGCGAGAGCAGGTAAGTTCATTGGTACCAGGGCGTCTTGCGCACCCAGCGGAGGGTGAATCCTGCATCTGTGCGGATTTTAATGGAGGCAGCTTCTGCTTCTCGCACTGTCTCCTTTACAGACTGCATCAAATTCTGGGCGTTGTGAACCAACATCTCTGTAGCCTGGAATGGAAATTAAACGAACGAGGAGCTGTTAGTGAATATGTAACAGGATAATGTTGTCTTCCTGAAGTCCAGATGTGTTATTCTGTGTTACCTGCTCTGACTCCTCTTCACTAATGTTTGTTCGTCCCAGCATGGTAGCTTTGACAGTGGAAAGGATCTTCAGCTGAGTGCTGATGGTGGGGATTCGTTCACAAACCTGTACAAGGGGAGATCAATTAGAAACTACAGCAATCAAAGTTTCAGATTAAGATTAATTTGGGAGTCTGGTCAAAGGAGTATCAGAAAACATTTATTTATATTTTAGTTCAAATCTGAATTTTGAAAATTATTCATATTCTTCTCAAAAATCAAAAGGAAAATCTTATTACCATTATAGTACTCAAACTCCAGAGCAGCTTTTTGCATGCTTCACCATGTATTTTGCGGATGTATCTTGATTCGAAGCCCTCCTTGCCCATAACCCTAATTTTAGCTGCCCACACAGATCTTCCAGTAAATTCAAATCTGGATTCTGGCCTCTCCACTCAAGAAAGTTGAACAACTTACACTTAGACTAAACCTGTTAGTAAATATTTTAAAAATTACTTTAAACCTGAGTCAAATCTGCACTGGTGTATGAATAATTTTGGGCCTAGCTGTATTTTTCTACCTGCAGCAGATTCGTCCTGATGCGTCTGTCTGTGCACTGCTTGGCCACTTCTTTAGCCAGCCTCGTCACCTCATCCGAGGCCTTGGCGATGTCTTTTGCGCACTGAATCAGCGCTCGCTTGTTTCCGCTCCCGCCACGCACCAGCCGAGACATTTCAGCCATCAGCAGAGCCATCCGCTTGGCTGCTGCTATGATGTCATTACCCTGTGCAGAGAAAAAGGGGGTGGCGAGAAGTCAAAGCAGCTGTATTCAGAGGAGCAGGGCGTTGCAAAGCATTCACTGAGAACCATGTCTTTGCAAAGTACCCCGTTAATATAATGTAGAACAACAAAATAGTGCTGTGAGGTAATGAATGAAATGACCAAGACAAGCATCAAATGTAAGGATGTCTAGCAGCCCACTGCATGCAGTCTCCCAGCAGTTGATCACTTTTGTCACTTTAACGATAATCCTGACATCACAGTCAAACTGAGGTTAGTTCCTGTGAGGTAATGCCATGGTGCTGAGATGATTGGTGCAAACTTGAAACCATAGGAAGCTGAAGCAGGCTGTCATACTGATTAAGCAGGTGGTTAGATGTCAAAGCTGCATCACCCTGGAGTCTTTAGGAAACTGTCATCCTTGGCCTTTCTGGTTGCCTGGCCGTAACAACAAGAGTGAGACTGAAGCTCCTCCACTGAACCGTTTTATTCATGAACATGTGGAGAGGACAGTCGTTGACCCACTGTGAAACTTTAGCAATGGGATCAGCATACCTGTGTGTGTCAGTCATCTCTGGGTAAAAAAAACACAGCAGCAGTGAAACAGCAGCTGCAGCTGGTGGGGCGTGTCCATGGTGGGAGATGCACAGCTGATGGTTCACACAGCCACAGTCACCGTCTGCTAAAACTCCAGGAAGTGTTTCTCGTCCTGCACGGCCGTGGTCCGCATGCTTGTGTGTGCTGTGCCTCGCAACGGTATTCTCTCAAAAGATTTGAACATTTTGCCACCTTGCAGCAACAAATTTGACTGCGTTTATATATATTTTATGGAGTAGACCAACAATTGCCAATAGACCAAGTAGTGGATACTTCTGAAGTAAAAGGAAATTGTATGTGGTTTTCAAAATCGAGACGTGCTAAAGACAATGGCTTTTCTTTAAAATTGAGACAGGCATTATCATAAGAAAAGTCCCAAAAAGTTGCTTTGAGTCATGTAGGGGAAACAGTAATAGTGGAAGAAGAAGAAGTTCTGGACAGTTGAGAACAACAATATTTTTTAAGCCGACCTGTGAAACCATATGTGGCAGAAAATGAATACTGGCCACCTCCCTGGACACAATATTTGCGAGCTGAAACTTGCTGTGGCGATCCTTTCCTTCAGCAGAAACAGGCAGAGGTGATGTAAAGACAGATAGAGTTAAATACAGGGTAATCCTGGAAGAAAAGCCAGTGGAGGCTGGAAAAGACACAGGACTGAGAGGAGGTTCAAGTTTGAGCCTAAACATAATCAAATCAAAACATACTTGTGTTAGACTTGCCCAGTCAAAGTCCAGGGCTTAATTTATTGGAAAATCTTTTGCAAGGCTTGGATTTTTTTTGCCTACAGACACTCTGCTGAGCTTCTTTAAATATGTCTGCAAGTATGTGGAGGTGGTAGATACATTACCAAAAAGATAGGCAATTTAACAACTGCAAAAGATGGTACTCCAGAGTAACCACTCAGGGGTGTTGAATACAAATGCATACCACACTTTTTCCATTTTTATTTTAAATAAAAAGAAATCTGAAAGCCACATATCCTTTTCCTTTCCCTTCAGAATTACGAACTACTTCACATCGATCTGTATTAAGTCTTTGGTAGCGCCCAATTTAAACATTTTAAACGGATTTGAATACTTTTGCAATGCAGTGAATTTCAGGGTGTGTGTGTGGGTGTGTGAGTGGAGTCAAACAGGGCTAGTAGATTCTCCCACCAGTCTCAACTGTGTGTGTACGCTCTTGTGCATGTACGTGCGCAGACCTTGCTGGACCACTTGCGAGCCTCCTGGTGGAGAGACTGGGCAGCTGCCAGAATGGGCTGATTGACAGGCTGGTTGGACGGCATCATCAGCAGCTCTGGCTCATAGTCATCCTCACCATCAGTAAACTCATCTTCATCATCTACCTCCCTCTCCTCTACTGCCTCCTCATCCTCAGGCTGGGTCAGGCGGGGAGTAAGACGAGTGGAGGGGCGGGGGATTTTTGTGGTGGTCGGAAGATTGACAGGAAACAGGGAGGGAAGGAGAACAAAAGGGGGAGGAAGGAGGAGAAATAAAGGAGGAGGGAGGGTAGGGGGAAGCAAGGGAAAGCGGGTGGAGAGGGAGGCATTTAGTACAGTATGAGCAGCACTGAATGAAAGAACAGAGGACAGGTAGTTTAACAGAAGCATGGTGAAAGAACAGGGATAGGGGTGGTGAAACGGCACGCCAAAGGGCAAAAAACAGCTTTGATGGGAGACGAAAAGAAAAGAGGACAGAAGAGATCTGCAAGGAGGGCTGCAAGTGCATGACGTGCCGGAGGGGATGGCTGAGTGGACAGTTCATAGAGCTACCATCAAACAGGATCTAACTGCACCCAAAGTCACTGTCTGGCTTATTACTGGTAGGCTAAAGAGTTGAGCTGTGAGCATGACAGAGCACCTTACTGAATTAACTTTTTTTTTTTTTTTGCTCCCGTTTTCAAACAAATTTCTCATGCGTACAGAAGATCAAAATAATTTTTTTCAAAAAAAAAAAAAACACGTTTAGAGGAACAGAAAAGGAGAAAAATTATGAGACACAAAGAGATAATAAGAGCATCCTTGATTATCCTTGTTTTTATCCTCGGTGACAAAACTTGATCATGAAGTGCTAATGCTAATAAATCAATCAATGTAACATCAGGTCCTATATTAAGAGGCACCTTAATATAGTACATGCAGTACAGACTCCTTGGTTTATCCTTATATTATGCACTTTTCTTACATTTCTCCATGTAAGTGTGCATGCCTTCAAACTGAACAGATGACAGTTTCCAGTTTTCCTCTGAAAGTGGAGTCGAACCACTGATCTCCACATTTCAGGATAACAAAAGAAAAATTCAGATTTTCTCAAACAAAATCACAGGAAAAGCGTCTTGGTGCAAATGGAGAGAAATGGTATGCTCTGCAACAGCAGTTTAAACATTTTCACTAAAACAGACACTTGGCATAGATTTTTTTCTGTTAAGTAGTATTTATGAGTGTGTTTGTTTGAACTGACTTTGCTTGACCACTTGCGCGCTTCGTCATGCAGCTGCCTGGCCGCCACCATCATGGGTTCGCTGAGCACCTCGCCGACCTTCTGCTCCGGGAACTCCTCGTCCTTCTCCTCCGGGGGAGGAGGACGGGGTGGAGGCACCTCACCCTCCGGCAGTGGGGGTTTAGGTGGAGCCTGTTCATCACTAACCTGGAAGAACAGAACTTTACACTCATCTTCATACTGTTTACCCTCACAATGAGCATGAATTTCTTACTTTTCTATTCTTACTCAAACCTTTTTCTTTCCAGAACACAATCATCTTTAAAAGCAAAAAGTCGTTTCTCAAGTTTCAATTTACCCTGATTATTTTTCTCTAATTTCCACAAATGTCAATGTTTCATGTATGCCAGGTCAAAAACAGATATTTCTCCTAACATTTCAAAAATGTATTTTTTCCTTGGCAAGATGGAGACCTACAAGTTTAAAATTAGAAAGCCTAAAGGACTAAAGGATTGAAGTAATTTCCAAACAGTTGTAGTGTCTCTGAATTCTCAAATTTGAACTCAAAGATGGTTGACTATAGAGGGAAAAAATTTAACTTTGTCATTAGAGGTTCTCAGATACATCTGGTTTTATAGAAGAAAAAGCAGCCTAATATTAAATGGGTTCCCCGGACAAACCTTGAACATTGTAAAAATCTTTGAACTTTGGTTTAAAAGAAATTTTTATTCAGAGTGGCTTTTGCTTAATGTACTTTTTGTTTTAATTGTTCTGCAATTGTGCTCCAAATAACCCAAACATATTTACTTGATCCTCTAAATATGTTGATACTGTGTAGAGGACAGCAACTCCATAATAAATTCAAACTCCACTCATATCTTGTTTCTAAAAATTACGGCGGTTGTTTGCTGTGTAATCCTTTCAATCTGGAGAAATAGTGTCTCAAATGTAACAACTAAAACTAGAGGAAGGCAGATGTTTGAGTAATTCGTATGTGCCTACATGGAGCTGGTCCAGGTCAGGAGGTGGAGGTGGGAAGTCTGGTTCCTGAGGCTGGAAGGCTTCTCTGACTTTTCCCACTGCAGCCAAGATCCTTTGACAAGAGTCCAAATATGCTTTCTGTAGACCTGTGACCAAAATCATTCAAAAGAGACAGAGGTGAGAGAGAAAATAACAGTAACTCAGTATTGCAGCATCCTACATTTGGAGCAGTAACCTTTGTCTTGTATGTTTCCAGCCACAGCCTTGGCGTCCATCACCATGGGTGAGATGGTGTGTGAGAGGATGTCAGACGCATGTTTTACAGTATCTCTAAACCGTGGATCTTCAGAGTTCTCCACTTCCCTTTTGGCCACCAACAAGACCCGGTTGGCTCGCCTCGCTATGCTTGTTGCCCCGGCAACGAGCATTTGGGGCTGAACATTTGCCATGGCAACTCGGCACTTGTCAATGTCTTTTTTAATGGCTTCCTCAGAAGCATCCAACAAGGATTTGGTGTCTATGGCTTCATCGACCAGACCTAAGGCACACATGGACGAAAATGCACATCAACTGAACATGCAGTTGCTGAAATTTCAGTGAAAATTAAAATTTAAAGTGGGTCAAGAAATCCCGTACCGGTCAGTCTCTCCACATTGTCAATCCACTGGTTCTTCATGGTGTCAAAGTGCTCATAGGCTGCTTTGTTTCCTGGATTTTTTAGCAAGATCCGAGCAGCGGAAGTCACCTGGAAATAAACAAACCTGACGCACTCGTATTGACTTTGATAACCATGTGCCTCATCAGTCTGCATGATTATGCAGGCAAAATTAAAATAAACATGCACACCTGTGGCGTCAGCTCCCTGGCGTGTTTCACGGCAGCATGAATACCCTCCACTGTGCTCTTATTCGCCGTTCCCACAGCGGCGGCCTTCTCTGCAGTTGCTCCCAGTCGTCCCGCATGGGTTTCAAAGTTCCCTGCACGTTCTTCAAATACCTTTGAGAAACACTTGTTTTGGTCTAAACACAACAATCCTTTTTAAACAATAACACCAAAAAGGTCTGGTGTGACAAGAGAACAATTGTTCGGAGCTGAGACCATGTTTTCTTTTGTTGTTGTTGTTGTTTTTTTGTTTGTTTACTGACCTCTTGCCTGTTGGGCGCATCGGGAGGAGCAGTTGCAGCCACCGCCAGCAGCTTGACAGGCGTGGTGGTGTCGCTGAAAACATCGGATACCTCCTGGGTCATCACCTCCTGCATATGCTGCCTCAGGTCCTGGTAGAAGCAGAGAATGCTGCATCTATCCACAAGATGGAGCTCTGCACTAAGGATGTTACATCATCCTCAACTGAGTCTTATCTATTTTTTTTACAGGATTATTTTTTGCACAGCGTTTGCCAGGCAAGTTTATGATCTTAACTTAAGTTCAGTTATGTTGAACAATAAGCCCAAGAAAAGCTTTATTTAAATATAACCCAGCTTTTATTTTTTAAATGCAGCAATACCTTGAGGGTGTCCTGCAGCTGTGCCGCTGTGGCTCGTGCATGAGGAGCCTCAGCCTCTCCCCTGCTCGCCATGTCTGCCAAAGCTGTCATCAGCCCCTCTGTTCGGTCGCAGCGCCCGACCATGTCCTGTCGGTACGGACCCAACAGGCCTCCCGCCAGCCTCTTCCCTTCTCCAACCATTCCTCTGATTGCTGCCTGGCCTGTGGAGTCACGAGAAAAATATCTAAGGACAAGAATACCTTATTGGTATTCAGTCAGATCAATGACAAGTGAATATTAAGGCAACAGTATCAAGCATTGCATGTTTATTGACTGCAGATTGTTTCTTCTTAAAAAGAAGCTGATTCTGTATTTTGTTGCAGAAAATATCAACAGTGTTGTGAAATTATTTGACACTTTAATTGTTTATTTTGATAGCCTGATAACCTGAGAAGATAAATAAACAATTTTTATTGTTCTGTTTCTTCTCAGTTGTCAAAAATAACCCTTGCTGTGGTTCACTGGAGTCCCAAAGAGTCCCTTAGAAAAGTCTTTGTAATCCTTCCCAAACAATACATATCAATGGCCTTGAATTTCTCTAGATTGGGGCATGAAAGATAGATAGAAATATTTCAGCCCACCTCGCATTGTCAAATAGATTCTCTTTAAGCAATTTGTTGATGTGGTCAAAGAGGAATCAGAATTAATTCATGATTTAAAAAGAGGGGCAATAATATTTCCACATAGGGTACGGGATGGTTTTGATTACTAGGCTCCAATGCTTTGCTCTCACAGATAAGAAAGATGACTATTTCTAAAGCTATAGACAGCAGTGACTCGGAAACATTCAGTCACTCTTTTTTACAGACACATTTTTAAAACTATAATTAAAAAGCTACAATCTTTGTTAAGAAGATCACTGTAGGCTACCTAAGATAATGAGATAATAATAGCTCTCATTAAGCTATTCTGCCATTTGGCAGAAATGGAAAACCTTCAGCAGTTCAAAACTACTACTAATTCTAGCACACGCATATTCTACCAATTTTATTACTTTTTATCATACTGTGAGAATTTCAAAGCAGCCCAGGCATGTTATAGTTTTTCTTTTTGATCTTTCAACATGGCTGACAGTGAGCAGGTACCTGTGTTCCACTCTATCCTCTCACACTCTGCTCCCAGAGGGAAGCATGGGAAAGAGAGGAAATAATCAAAAGACAAGACAGGAAGACAGTGCAACAAAGGATTAGGAAACAACACTCTGACTGAGTAAACCGAGTCATTTAATGAATAATGCCTGAGTTGAATCACAGTGTGAATGTCAGTTTCCTGAGCAAGACACTTGCTGTCATTACAGCATGGACAATCAGCATCCCACATCTTTCATCACCGTGTTTAGTTATTGATGCAAACCATCCACTACTTCTGCAGAGAATCCATCATCATCATCACAGGCTACACCAAAAACACAAAAAGGCAGAACACCATTATGTCCTTTCAGCCACAATGCATGTGAACGCACCTACGCCTCTGTCATCCACCCCGGGATTATTCACCCAGCGCAGAGCCTGCTCCATTTTACCCTCCAGTGTGACAGCAGGCTTTGCTGGTCTCATGTTGGCCACCGCCCGGTTGGTCTTGGACTGCAGGTTTAGCAGAGCCGCTCCAATCTGCTTTGCCAGAGCTCGGGCCTCTGGACTATCGCCTTTACCCCTGTCATGGTAGCACATAGAGTAAATGACTTCATTGGAGGAAAAAGGAAACTTACAATACATAAAGAAAAAAACATTTTTAAAATCTGGGCTTCATACCTATCACCTGGTTAATGTTTTGCTATTAACATGTTAGACGGCATCTTAAAAGGGAAATACCTCTTGGAAGCATTTATTTCAAATTTGACCTTTATTTTTCCAATAAAATTAATGTTTTAAAAAAGACGAATAATTTCTCCTTTCACAAAAAATGTAGAAATATTTAACTACGTGAATTCATCACGGAATTTTATTTCAGGGTATCTGGCTAAAAAGTCTAAATATAAATGCACGGCACATTTTTCAGACATATATTTGCAAATTTTGAAGATGTTCCTGCCATTTCACAACAATACACTAGCGTTGGTCTATTATATAGAGTCCTCTTGAATATACATGTTTATGGTTGTAATGTGAAAAAAATAAAGAGGTGTGAAGGCTTTTGCAAGCAATTGTAACTATTTTTGCTGTGCTTTTCTTTTTTTGATCAGTTAAACTGCTTGTTTGAGATATTTCCCTTTAAATTCTGCCCAGTATCCTCCTATACAAGACACCATGACCATTTTCACCACATTTAAATTCTTAGAAACCTTAAGGTAGGAGTGATGGGCATAGCTGACAAGCAACAACACATTTTCGATGTGGATAAAAAAGGCCACCTGCTAGTGACTCGTGGTTGCAAACTCCATCTGGAAGCAAAGGCCCTATGAATTAAATATTTAACCTTAATTATTGTTTATGGTTGAGTCAGAGGAAATCGTACTGTTTGCGCAGCTCCATGAGCCGGGCAGTGAGTCCTGCTATCTCGTTTATGGAGCGCAGGATGTCGTCTCTCTCCTTGGGGTCTTCACAGAGGTCTGCAATGCGTTTGGCCTCCGCTAGCAGCACTCGGATGTTTTCCTCACCCTCAGGACCACCATTAGGATCGGCCAACCATGCCTGAAAAAGCAGGATGCAACAGCATTTACATCTGATGAACAATACTAAAAATAGTACAAGCTTTTCTTCAAAATAAACTGAATTAGAAAAAACTGCAGGAAGCTGAATATTTGTTTATCTGACTTGGGCAGCATCCAGCCTCCTGGCAATGGCCTGCTTTGCGTTGATTAGAGCCTCCAGTCTTCGAGCAGCACTGTCCACTTTGCCAAAGAGCAGATCTAAGCCCTGTAAGCACTGGCCTGCGCGCTGCATGCACCCTGGAGTCTGGCCCTGGCCTCTGTCAAAACCCAAAAAACCAGTCAACCGAAGTATGAGATCAGAATATGCAACTTAAACACCCAGAAGGAAGACGTGCACACAAACACACTACCTGACACGCAGATCTCCAATCTGATCAGTCATCTGCCCCAGAGCCCTGGTGGTCGCCAGTATGTCCTTCCTCTCCCTCCCAGCGCACAGCTCTCCCACCTTACCAGCTTCGTCCAGAATGACACGCAGCGCCACCTCGCCAGGGTCTCCTGAGGAAGACAGAGTGGCGGAATCACAGAGATGGGCATGTTGAATAAAATGAATGTGTTTCAGCTGAAGGTTTATAGATGTCAAATTGAATCCAGGGCTACCTGGCTGTCCTTGTGGGTCTTTGAGCCAGCCTTTAGCCTGCACCATCTTTGATTCGATCAAAGCCAGAGATCTTTTCAGGGCCTCCATGTCCTGAAGAAAAGAGAGAAAACAATGATGTGTATTTAGCTTTCTGATGCAGGATAATATATACAAAGCGATTTCTACAGTTATGGTTCGGCCTGTTGAGTTTTGGACTTGTAAGGAAAAATTCTGTAATTGAGTTTTTGGAAACTGGGTATCAAGGCTTAAAATTTAGGACATATATTGTTTCAAAACTAATGAATTTTACACTACTACTACTAGACTACTGCAGCATTGCCCCTCCCCCACCTAGTGCTTTGCATGGTCAGATGGCGGAAACAGGGACATGATACTTTCCCTCACTTACAAGAAAATATATTTTGAAATATATTCGAAAATAAATCCAGTCTTGGAAATCACAAAGAGCCATGATTTGGGAAAGTAAAGAGAACTGATGTTCAACTTTCAAATCAGACAGTATTTGTTGAGACATATGCCTATGTCCTATATTAATAAATGTCACCAAAATCAAGTGTTTTTAATTAGCTTACTAAATAAAATTTTATTTAAAAAGCAGAAGACCTAACATAAGATAAATGACAAGATCTATAACATCTATAACAGTATTATCAGCTAAAATAGTAAAAAAAAAAAAAAGGCTTCTGAAAACTTCATTATATAGGAACTTATAAATCAGTAAAACAATTTTCTGAATAAGCTTTTGCTACATTTACTGCAAATAGTGGACGCTGAGTTGATAGTTAGCAGTTAATCTTTATAAATCAGTAATTAGCCAAAAGCTTTACTGAAAAGAAGAACTGAATAGGGGAAAGTAATGAAGTTCAGCCTCCTTGCATATTCAAAGAAACACTTTTGACTGCTTCCTATGAGGAAAACAAAAAGCTTTTTCCAGCTGGGAGGAGAATGAAACGCTCAAGTGGAACAGCTCAATACAAGCCATCTATTATGAATGTGTCTGGACAGCAACCAGCTTATTTCTATAATTCATGACCCGGCGTGAGGATGGCAGTCATCGTATGCCAGCACTTTCCCCTCGCGAACTGACAGTAAGTGCTTGTCACAGCCCACACACTACGTACGCAGTATCCCCACAGCAAACATGTACAGACAGACGGACAGATAATTGTCTGAGGACGCTGTGTGAGAAACATGCAGGGGTTACAGGTTGGACGAGTGAAACAGATTTCACTTCTGCTGGAAACTCTTTAGCTGATGCTCTGGACATCACGTCTGCATAGTTTTTGATTCTCTATCAAACAACAATCAGCTGCTGCTAAATGAGTTTAAAAAAAAACAACTCATTTTCGGCCGTCGGACATCTTCTGACAAACAGATGCACATAGAACCATTTATTGTAGTGATGAAGCACCTTACATCACCACATCTGCTTAGAAGTTGACAAACACTAGACACACTTGTTTTTTGGGTACCCGAGTGACAGATATGAGAATGTAAGCGTGAGGACACATTCCTGTGTCAATCAGACACAAAGAAACTCACACACCCACAAGCTTGCATGCTGGAGACTGCAGAGGGGGAAAGAGACAGGCTTACCTTCTACAGGAAGGAAAATAATGAAGGAAGAAGGTAAAGAAAGAAAGAAAAACCAAGAGTTACACTAGCGAGCAAAAACAAAAATGGAGACAGAAAATAAGAGTGAATTTTTCAGAGATGCCCCTCCGTGGGAGAGTGTTTGTCTTAATTTCGACTTTGTGTCAAATGTTTGTGGGCAAAAAACATGAAGAAAATCTGTTTGGTGTACCAAACAGATTTTACCTTGTTTGCCCAGGCGTCTTCATCCCACGTGGTGAGCTGTAAGACTCTGATGATCTCGTTGATTTCGGCGCTCATCTTTTCAAACGTAAACCTTCGGTTCTTCTCAGCCTCCTCAATGCCGGCTCCTCGGCTGCTTTTGGTTGCCACAAAAATCTTTATAGCTGAAGACACAAATTTGATCGAATTACAGGAATTGCCAGATGAATGTTTTAGATGAATAAAGTGTCTGCTAAATTAGCTATTTCTCTCGAAATCCTTCACTTATTCCCAGACATTAGGTTAGTGCTGATGCAGAAGCATTTCATCCTCATGCAATGGAGAGTAGATTTGATTTGACCTTAAAAATTTGAGAATTAAATCAAGTTTACCATTAGATGTTTTTGCGTTTTTGGTCTCCATTTCACATGGTAATATTTTACCAAAAAGCCATTTTGCCAGAACCGCTTTATCCATTCCAGAACAAGTTAAGATCTTTGATATCTTTGTGATTGGGATGAAGCTAATCATCCCAATCACACATGTAATTAAATTGAACATGTAATCGGATATTAGTGGAGGTGTCTGTACAATTTTGACCGCATGTGGATTAGAGGAAATCTGAATTCAAAGTTTTTGTTTTTTCAAAGCCTATTGAATGTGTGTAGTGTGATAATTTGACTCTGGAGACAAAAACATTACTTAGCTAAATCATCTACCAGCACAAAATTAAAATCACATGGATGGTGGGTGTATGTAAACTTCTGACCAGGCAGCATAAGTGAATCATACTATTGGGATCTGGAACAAAGCAACACAAACCAACTAACATGACGCAAAAAGCCTCTGTAAAACTGTTTGAAGCAAACCTGTGAGTTCCAGCTGATACTGAAATTTAGCAAAAAATATTAATTAGTGCCTGTATCCCAACCAACCTTACTTGAAATCTTTTGCAGCTACAGTAATAGCTGAATTTTTTCATCTTCTCAATGTATATTCAGTACATCAGACTGTAGATGAGGTGCTAGTGGGCGATGCATCGTCAGTCTCACATCCCAAGCACCTAATCACTGTAATTACCAGTGTTACTATAACAACGGCTGGATGCTCTGCGACCTGCACTGTCGTTTGCCCACACAAGTTCACCAGTATGCACCTGAGATGAGAACGGGCAGCAGCTCCTTGATGGTGTTCATGGAGCTGACAAGCATCTGTCGGTGCTCTTGGTGAGTCAGCTCCTGCTGCCGCTCCTCAATCATCTTTGACATCTTCGTCATGCCTGGTGAAAAACAGAGACAAAAAGCACGGCAAAATGATTTTCAAGGAGTTTGAGGCGAGTACGACTCAACCCCTCCTCTTGGGTAGGTGGCAGGAAATGTTTTGTGACTTTGAATTTGACCCAGCTGGTACAGTGATTAACAAACACATTCAAACGTCGTTCCTTCATGAACCACCGAGCTTGAACAATGTCTGAACCAGTGGTGTGTGAGGAAGCCTTGGCATCAGACTTCTCCCAGCATATTAAGTCACAGCATTTTGAAAATGTAATTAACCCGAAGCTCTGATGATAAATGGTCTGTTTATGATCCTCCTGCCAGTGGAAAAACTCGCTAAGAGTGTCTTGATGTCAGAGGAGTCAATGGTTAATTCATTTTTATCCATCTTAACAGATGGATCTTTGACCCAAACAAACAATGAAGGTTAATTGTTTCATTTAGAAACCTCCTATAAACACATTCAACTCAGTATTGTACCTTTAAGTAGGTAAGTCCTTAATGTGATTAGTAAATTACTAAGAATATTTTAAATAAAAGTTCACAAATCTATATGTCTTTAGTAAAGTATGATGACTGTTCATAAATTCCAAACGATGGTTAATTTTATGACTGTATTTTCTGACTTTAGACCTAAAGTTGCAATATTTATGATTTTGTATTAGACCAAATTAAGATGCAAGACAACTGTTTGCATTTTGCTCTAAAGAGTGAATAAATAAAATGCTTACAAGAGTACCATGCTTGCAAAAGTAATCATTTCCCTTGAATGTTTATATTGTAAAGTTGTGATTTTATGTCACAGACCAAAGGAAAAAAGTGGATAATTGTGTATTGAAGGTTAAAGGTGATTGATTTTAATACATTTTAAACAAATGGAAATCTACAGTGAGGCTTATGTTTGTATTCAGCACCCCTTGAGTAAATGATCTTTTTGGACAACAATAGATATGTCGCAGTTAAAGTTGCAGGTTTTGGGAGTATATCGACAAGCTTTTCACATATATAAGGGGATGTTTTTTTTTTAACTTATCCTTCTTTGCAAAATAGTTAAACTGGACAGAGAATGCACATGAACACCAGCTTTGCCACAGATTATCAAATGGATTTAGCTGTGGACGTCAATGTCATTCGAACAAAAGCACATTCAGGGTAATGTGCGGTGTTTGTTTTTTGCCACATATGCTTTTCACATGTTGGCTAAGCTCCATTTTGATCTCATCCTAGTAGAGCGCCTTCCTCCATGTATCAACAAGTGGTTAACTTAAAACTTTTTCTGACTTTATTTTTGCCACACCTCTAAAGATCCGACTTGTGGAGAGCACGACTAATAGTTGTTGTGCCAACATATTCTCCCACCTGAGCTGTGGGTCTCTGCAGCTCCTCCAGACTTGCTGTGAATTGCTTCTCTGATTACTTCTCTCTTTGTGTGGCCCGGTCATTTAGATGGACAGCAAGGATTGAACATTTTTTAGCTGTGCTACAGTTTTTCTGTTTCCAGATGGCTCAATTAGATGAAATGTAAGTGCATGTCACTGTTTTCTACTTTTTTTAAATTTCCTTTTATTTTAAAAAATAACTACTTTGTGTGGGTCTGTTGCATAAATTTGAAATTAAACACATTGAAGCTTGTGGTTTTTACATAGATAACATGAAAAGTTTCAAGTCGCATGAACATGTTTACAAGGCACTGTAAATATTGTTGTTTTTTTTTTTATTATGTTCATATGGGTCGGCTTTAACAAGATCTTCTCCCAGTAGTCAAGCTGTTCAATAACTTGCTTTGTGTTTTACTGACCTGGTCCGAGATTTTTTGTGTAAGTGATGAGGTCTTCCATGGTCTCCACCACTTCAGCTACTGTCAGATACTCGAGAATACCTTTACACACACGGATTATCTTACGCACCTGCAAGCACAATGTAATAACAGGTGAGATCTCGTGGAGCAAAAGCGCTTCTTTTCATAACAAGAACAAATGCATTCATTCTGAGAGCTTTTCTCGGCCCTCGCTGTTTCTGCGGTGTCTGTGTGTGCGTCGACAATCTTGTGATGTTCATCTTGTGACTGGTAAAAGCTGCTCTTCTGAAAATGAGGCTGGTGATTAGACATGGTGAGCTTAATCACGTGCCCAATGTGATTTCACTTATAAGCAGCCATCAAACCTTCATGCAATCACACACACCCTCCCCCCGCACAGACCCCCCAGACCTTCAACACACACACATGCACACGCCAACACACAGACATCCTGAATTATGACACAGGGAGGTCATTTGATCTCTGTGATTAGATCTAGCTGCATTTGAGCCTCCATTACGGCTCCAAGAGTTCCTCCTTCCTCTGTGCAGCTGCTAAATAAAGCTTTAATTCCCTGAACCAATGCATGCTCTGAAGGGATGGCGAGCATGAAGCCACTAATGTATATTTCTGTTGGTGTAAGTAAGAAAACACACACCTCTGCTTCATCAAAGGTAAGGAGGAGGTCACTTGTTCCAGACAGAATCCCTCTGGATCCATCGATCAGGTAATCCCTCGCAGGAACAGAGTACGGATCTGCTTTAAGCATCTGAGCCGCCTGAACGAGCTTTGAGCACGAGTTTTCCACCCTAAAAACATGCAGCTGGCTTAGAACATGTTTTTTACGACAAAAGCATTGACTAGCACCTACAATCCATCACTAAGTAAAGTGATTTGCGATGGTAAAAAAATAATATTTATTTTGCGTCATATTCTACATATTGTAGAGAAAATTAAATTAAAAAACAAAACAAGAAACAAGAAAAATCACAATCTGTGGTTCTATGAAGTTGATAAAATAATTTTAAAATACACTCTTCAGAAACTGAGTTAAGTCAATATCTCAAAACCAGGTAAGCACTTCCACATGTGAGTACTGGCGTAACATTTAGCACTTATTGACCAGAATGGATTGTCGTCTTGACAAATCTCCCTACCCCGCAAAGCCCCACCTTTTTAGTCGTGTTAATGAATGTCCTTTAATTGGAGAGAAAAAGGACGAATGAAGCACTTTTGATACAAATATTATATATGCAAAAAATGTGGGTGAGGATTTCTCCTCACCCAACAAAGACGGTCTCATCCCACAGCGACAACAGATAGCTTGAACAGGGAGTCAACAGCCAGACCACCAACTTGGTGTTTGTTAGTGACCACAAAGTTTGTCAATCCAGAAAATGCTTTCTTTTAAAAGATAATTAGCTGCACAGTTTTTAAGGCAAAATAAGGACAGAGGTTTGACTGCAAATGTCTCCTGATTGTGTGATATTTCAGAGCCAAATTATGTATTTCTATGAGAAAATTAATGATAGATGTGCTTATAGAATTTGAATTGTGAGGCAGACAATATGTTTGACAGATATATTGCTATACAAAAATAAAAAATATATTAAACACAAGTTGAAGATGAGGACAAAAGTGAGACTTAAACAAGATTATATAAATGCCCATTAGAATACTTTTTTTAAAATTGAGAACATATTTCAGAGTGTAACTCCTTTGTTTTGAGAGACTTACAATTTCAAATCAATTCAAGTGACAACATGATCAACTTTGCTATCTTCAGTTTGTAAAACTTTTAGGAAAACATTTTAATCTTCAGTCAGTGATTGACCCAGAGGGGATGCATTTTATGAGGATTCAAATAAAGCTAAATCCCCCTTCATTCTGACCCCATTGGTCAGGGTATCAATGCCCGATGGCTCGTCTATATTTAGGCAGGTTCACATTCCCACATGCTCCTACACCCCACAAGCGAGATTTACGCCGTAGTAGCCCGTGCATTCGTGAGAGAAGACCAGCAGATTTGACCTACTGGAGATGTGAATAATTTCTGTGAACCTGCAAAATATTTAAAAATTCATACATGTTCATACAAAAGGACTAAAAAAAGAAAAGAAAAATATCAAAACCATTCGTATCATTTGATTCTGTAAGTTTGGTTCAAGGATGCTGCTTAATTGTGTTTTTTCTCAGAAGTCAAAATTTTCATGTTGAAATGTAAAAGAGGAAAGTTCTACTCTGACCCTCACCTCAAAATTTAACATTGCTAGGTATCTGAAGCATAGTGACGGTAGTGGTAATAAGCCTTTTACTTAAACTGCTGATGGTTTGTGTGTGTGTTTTTATATATATATATATCTATCTATATATCTATCTATCTATCTATCTATCTATCTATCTATCTATCTATATATATATATATATATATATCTATCTATATATATATATCTATGTATATATATATATATAT